>JANHGL010007223.1:356-48606 GCA_024611195.1 Ceyx melanurus | reverse complement strand
CCACGCACCACCAGCACACCCCCACCCCACCCCCACACCCACACACACACACCCAGACACACACACACACACACACACACACAGACACACACACAGACACACACACAGACACACACACAGACACACACACAGACACTTTCTTCACAGATGTCAGTGATAGCTATAAACTGCTGGTATTTTAAATGCAAACTACACAGAAAATTTCCTCCTACTGTTAAAGAGTGCTTAGAATCAGGAATCAAATATATTGATCCTGGATAATGATTCAGAAAGGATGTATGCAGACTACTGAACTCAGCTGTCTGAAAATGGAGAGAGCTATAAAATCTCTATTAAAAAAAATTGTACAGTTTTGTATCTGTAAAATTCACCATCAAACTTGCAGAACACTTTTTCTTCATTTTAGTTTCTTTTTAATTGACATTTACTGAAAAGTCCATGCTAGGAATCTGCCAAACTAAGAAAGCAAGGCTAAACAGGAATTGCTTTACAGGGCAATTAATATTTCTCTATCAAGGGGTTAGCAGGACTGCTGCAAGGAGGCACGGAGCACTCCCTCTGCCTACAGGGAACCCACGTCCTCCTGGCAGAGGGAGCAGGACTGGAACCTGGGTTTCTCAAATCACAAAAATACAGTAATTGCAGGGTGAGCCCAGGAGCTCATTTCTGAAGTGGTTAGTAGCATTCCTTGGAAGAAAATGCACAGACATGAGTCTATCCACTTGGATCTCCTTCTGTTTGGGATGTGCAGATTCCAATGTAACTATTGGCTTTGCAGTGCTCCAGCTAGCTGGGTAGGTCTTTAAAATTCAACAGGATTACCATCCCATGGGAGAAAGACCAGAAAGTTTGTGAATACCTTGCCTCAGGGACCAATAGTAATACTGTAGATATTGTGAGAGAATAACAAATGAAAACACAGATCTTGTTGTTTAATTTCAGAATGAAAGGGGTTTAGATCTTGCTAAACTTTAAAGTAACATTTTCTGTCATAATAAAAATTACTGTCAGATAATTGTAACATTCTTCTCAACAATTATCTAGGATAAGTTTTTTTCTTTTTAAGAAACAGGTGCATGAACATTGAAAAGTGTTGTTGGATATCATGTTTTACTTATTTTACTCTTTTTTAATTGAATTTTTATTATTTAGAATTTAGGAAATGTAACTTGAGACTAACATGCCAACAAACTTCCATAAAGTTTTCCACATGGTCTCTACTACCCAATTTTGTGCAAAGAGGGTGGGACTCCATAGACTTATAGTCTCAGTTTCTTTGCATGTACATACACTCTATTTAAAACAGCTGGCTTATGTAGGACATTTGCAAATTGACACTTGTTAAAAATTACCCCATTTGCACCCTGATTTATGCAAATGTCAGAGAGGAAGAAACCAACTTCACAGCAAAAGGTGTAAGGCCCATGGTTCTAGGGATTCGGCTGGTGCTCCAGAACCTGACAATGACCAGCTCTGGGAAGAAGAGGACATCAACACAAGCCCTCAAACACTTGATGTGTCAACTCCCAGAACCCAAAGAAAGCTTGATAATGAGAAAAGTTATGCACTCTTCTTGCCTAGGAGTTGAACTGCAGCTCTGGCTAGCATTTTCTATAAAGAGAGAATGCTAAAAAAGCTGAGATCTTTAAAACTGTTTTTAGAATTACACTGATTTTCCTTATTTCTACTTTTCTTTTATAGTATTATCCTGGAAATATCCAATACATACTATTTTTTAATTCAATTAGGCTTTTATGCGTCTGTTGAACTATCAACTTGAACAAATCCAAATCATCATTCAGGGTGGTGTGAGGAGTGTAAAAACAAAAACCCCAATTCAAAATAATATACACAGATATGGCAGGATTTAGACCCAACATGAACTTCCCCTGGCAGCTGCTGTTCTCAGGCAGAGTTTGGCTGGTGACCTAACACCTCATGTGACAAGTGAGGATGTAACCCACAGCTGTGAGAGGAAAACTGAGTATGGACTAAGAGCTTGCTGCCTTCCAAGTAAAAGTCAAAACTGAGGCAAATACAAGGTCTTATAGATTTACTAACAAGATACTGAGACCATTTCAGAACCTGTTGTCATTTCACAATAAACAGTAATCTTAAGTCATCCTATGTCATTACTGCAAAAACAAAAAGGCCCTCAGAAAATATTACCCAGAACTCCTTTGTAAAACACAACTCTCCTATGTGTGAACAATTTTATTTATGTGTGCTTTTGTTTTTTCCCCATCTTTTTCTTCTAAAAAGTATACCATCTCCTAAGCATTGAATTGTCTTTATTAACACAGTTGGAAATTAATCCATCTCTGCTTCTAAGAAAAACAGTATGAATAAGAAACAGGTGAAATTCTAGAAGCAAAGAATATCAGAAGTGGAACTGTTTCTAATGCACAAACCAAAGAAAATGAAACTAATCTGAAGTGTTTCAAAATAGTGCTTTTCAAAGGCTTATTACTTAAAATGAATACTGTGGCAAAGCCCAGCATTTGTCTCATTTATTACTTAGGAAAGAAAATGTATTCCAGTGTGCTGACTGCCTAAATGGCAGAGGTGAGGTCATTCAGCACACAAGAGAAACTTGAGGTAACTTTTGTCTGCTGTACATCTACAAAAGCAGCAGTCACAGGCCATTATTCCACTCCTGATCAGATCTTACCCTCTCTAAACTCTGGTGCAAACTTAATATGCAACAGTCTTGGAGCACAGAGCTGGCATTCAGAGGGTCCCATAAGTCCTATTTGTCAAGTATTTGGCAGAGTTCTATTTATGACTTTATATTCTGTAGAGTGTGTAAATCTAGTAAAAAAAAAATAATATTGCAAAATATCATGTAAGAGTTATAAATAATAATCCTCAGTGGATCAGCTTTACACTTGCATGCCTCGGATGTGTCATTTTTCGCTGTAACAGAAAATGTGAGAGTTGACCATAACACTGAGGAAAAAATTCAAAGTAGCTCTGAGAGGATTAAATTAAAGGTTGTGTGGAATTAGGCTCCTCAATTCAGGACAGCAACCTGTAAGTGGCTTTCCCTTTCATGCTGCTGAAATACTTTAAGTGAAAAAAGTTGTGAGTTTTGCTACTCTGTGATCCTGCTCAGGCAGGGGGGTTGGACTAGATGATCTTCTAGGTCCCTTCCAACCCCTAATATCTGTGAATCTGTGAAAGCAAATCCATCCTGGTGGAGCTGGCTGTACAGGCACATGTCAGTAATCAAAGTCCATCTGGAATCCAGAAAACTAGACCCCCCCTGTGTTTTATGTCCCCACATGAACTGAATTTATTAGTTGAACAATGACAGCAGTTACCTTTAATAAAAAAAACCAAAACCAAACCCCTTAGTGGCCACAGCATCTGCCAAGGAAGTAAAAGCTTTAAAAAGTCCTAGGCCCTAAGGGAGTGTGATCCTACAGCTTCCACACCACCAGCCAGAACCAAGGCACCAGCCTCAGCAGGACACTCCAAAAAGCACATCCACCAGCCCTTCTCTCAAATGGGGCCACTAAATTTCCAGGTCACCAGGAAAGCAGATGAGGTCACCTGTAAGCAAAGCTCAGGACACAGGCACTCAAGACAGAACCAGTGTTCCAGACCCTGCTGCTAAGCTCTACTTATGTTTTACATTAGCCAACCCCTGGACAAAAACAGAAAGACAAGAAAGAGGATAATTACTCTGAATTCTACTTCTAAGTCCAAATACTTAACTTTTAAACACTGCAGTACAGCAACCTTAAAACCTTGCTTTGGATCTGTACCGAAGACCTCTCAAAAAGCTTCTTACATAGCCACACAACCTCTGCTTAGCTCCACTGGCACATTCTGGAGCTGAACTTCAGAAATGTGGTTAAAGCATTTTGAGAAAAGGAGACTAACATTTCTTTGCTTGTGACAGATAAGCAAAGAAGGTGGAAGTTCATCAATGAAGTACAGCCTGCCTTAAGGTTTCTAAGAAACATTATTCTTTGAGAAGTAATTTTGCTAAATATTTTATGAAAAAGAAACTAAGAAGTAGCAAAAGAAAGTGCTTGAAATGAAACCATTTTACTCAATCATGCAATCTTTTCAACTTTGAAAGGTCCTTCTAAGCATTTTCAAGGCTTGTATGTTTTTTTAACTACTGATGTTGCTATAAATCATTAAGATTATAAATTATTTTTTACCTGAATAGTCTTGGTATTTTTTTGAAGTTATTAAAAATGATTTTTTAAAATGACAACTATTGCAAAATAAGCTTTATTTAATTGCTTATGGACTTCTATTTCGGCTTTATCTTATTTCATTCATTCGTTAGTTTTCACTTTTATAAGCATGATAAATACTTGTCTTAGATATGTATGAAAATATACATGCATACCTCTAAGTATACTAGAAGCTAAAGAAATGTTCTTATGCACACTTTACACACTTCATGAAATATGTTAGCTTTTGACATTTACCAACACTGTATGTATGAGAGTAAGAAGTAGTAAAAAAAACCCGCAACAGAAAGTTGAAAAATTCCTAATATGATTTTCCTAATTAATTTACTCATACCTGGTGTGGATGGTCGCTCCAACATATTCAAATGATGATAAATAAATGCCTGACTGTCATGAACTGTGTCCATATCAATTTCCTCCTCTTCTTGAGAATTTGAGAACTAAGATATCAGGAAAAAAAAAGCAAATGCTAATAACTTACAAGAACATCATTAAACATAACTAAAGTATTATATTTTTGAGGTAAACTGGGGGTGAGAGGGAAAGGAATTGATATCTACCACTGCAAAAGAATAAAAATTCAATAGAATTAAAAAGGGTCAGTGCCTTTCCTCCTTTCTAATTTACCATGAAGCTGTGTGAACAAGAGCATTAACTGTCAACTTCAGTTCTTGCCAGCCAATAAAGAATCTGATGGGAAATGCTTTTGCCAGAATAAGCTTAACAACCACAGAACACATATAGACAACATGTCTTTTGTTTGAACACAGCTTTAAGGGAAGTCAGCAGAAGCCACTGCTGTTACTCTGAAAACCCTACATATTGTGCAAGTTGAATTCCCATTTCTTACTCTGATTTTGAGTTTGACTTTACTGTCTTCATTCTTCTCTAGTATTTGCCCTGGCTCCAATGGAGACCCGAGTGGCATATCAGCCTTCCTCTTCACCCCCTGCTGATGACCAGAAATGCTGGATGCTGTTTCCTTAATAAGATGATCATCCTCCTGAAGCAGCATTAAAAGATCAAAATTAGAAGATAGCAAGAGCCATGTTTCAGCCTAAAAGAGACCTGATAGCTGACTTTACTTCTGAGTAAAGTGGGTGATTTGAACAAAGTTTTCCCTGTAGTACTGGCAAAAAGTATTTTCTAAAACCCTGTATGGATTTGTGCCAACCTCTCCTACAAACATAGTTTCTCTTTACTTCTATCCCTGCTCCCTCTGCATATCTAGCATTGGCATCTTCTCTGTTCCTTCTCACAATCATGGTACTGTTGGTGTGCAACAACATTTGCTGCCTCTGAATAGCCTTTCTATAAATCTGCGCCTTGCAGACTCTCGTCAGTCCAAATCACAGTTGAACAACTGTGATAGTCTCTGATCTATGCATGGGGTTTATCTGAATCTTCTTTTATTTATCTTGAAAAGCTAATGCTTATTTTGTTGAATACAAGTCACAACAAGCACTTATAACTTGAGGGTTATTTTTACTTCACAACAATATTTACTATAAAAAGTTAAACTGCTTTATAAATTAAATATAGCAAGAGAGTCTACTAAGTTACATGTATAGTCATTAAAACAGGAGACAGGTGTTCCAAGAAGTCCATTACACAAAACACAGAAGGGAAAATAAAGTACCCACAGAAGCAAGCATAATTAAAAGCTCACTAAAAACTAGGCAAAAGCTGGGTCATAGACTCTCAAGACCATACTCTGCCACACTGAACTGTTCTTCCCCTGTTCTACAACAGGCACTCTTGTCCCTCAGGCTCTTGCCCAGAAAAAATTTAAATTCAATTTTAAGAAGTGGTTAATTTTTAACCATCCTCAGCAAATTCAGTGCCACAAGTCTATCAGTACTGATTTTAGTACATTTATGCTCTCAGAATACAGTCTGCTTTAAAGAATCTAGTTAACCCGATGTGTTCTATAACCTGTTAATTCTGTTTTCCCACAAATATGTATTTCCCTTTTTTCCATCCCTATTATTTAACACTGCTGTTAAACACTTTTGGATCAGTTCCTTGAATTTTGGGGGAGTTACAGTGAAAACAGTAGTGTTAAAGTGGCAGGGGAATGGACATGAGGCATAGGAGAAGATACAAGGGATGAAGGGTGAACTGAGGCTTCTATTACAGTTATTCCTGCTACAGCTACTAATGCTGTATTTTGACACAGGTGTAAGCCCGTACTGCTGCTAAAAGAAGCAACCTCTTCATCTTCCTCACACATTTCTGTCCTGGGCCACCATAAGTACTTGTGCAGAGGTAACTGAGCCACCAGGAAACAACTAAGTGCTTCTCCCTGATCCAGGTCACTAAACAGCAACAACTGTGCTAGCACAAGAGGAGGACAGTATGGGAAAAAGAAGATTAAGTGGAAATATTTTGATTTACATAGTCTGCTAAAAAAGTTTGGATGATCACTGAACTGCACCCTAAATATCTGCCAACAAAATCTCTCCTGCTATTTAATTCCTATGTTTATATGCAGCAAATTAGGACTTATTACATGTTCTGTAAATATGTAGGGTAGCTCTAATGATATTTGACTCCATCATCATTTTCTTCCCCTACTGGAAATAGCTTGCAAGGTACTGTGATACTTTGCACTCTCAGTATGCTTCTGAAGAAAAGCAATTTAGAAAGTAAGTATGGGACTGATTAACAGTAAACCATCCCATTCAAGGGGGTGGAAAGAGTTTCAAACATGCTAACCACATGCTCACATTCTCTTTCAGGATTTACTCCTAAGCAGTTTCAATCAAATGTAGTTTTTTTAATTGTTAAGAAAATTTCTCATTATTTCCATGTTGAATTTTTTTCCCCCTCATAATTAAATTGGTCCAACAAAAAGATTTTGTCTTGCAGCAATGGCAGTTATTCTTAAGAAAAATATGACTTGAAGAACTTCTAAGATCTATTTTCTAACTACACAATGGATTGTGTGTTAGGACCAAAGCCTTTGAAGCCAGAAAGTTATCAAACATACTGCATGCCATTTTTCAGAAGTTGTTACAAATCCTTCAGAGTACTAAATGGTCAGATTCAAGTGTTCAATGAATTTGCTAAAGTTCCAACTTTAACATCTCTTAATGTTGTTTGAAAAGAGGTGTATCTATGTATTTTAAGATGTAACAGATTTACTATTAAAAGGTTTTGTTTTGGAAAATTGAAGAAGCTGCCTACAAGCAATATTATTACTCTACTAAAAAGTTTTCATCACAGCATCAAACATTTCTGTGAATCACTTCATGTCTCAGAAGCAATATATAAAAAAGTTTTATTAAGAACAGGGTAGATGTGATGAGAAAAAAAACAAGCAAAAAGCTTGCATATGCTATTCAAAACAGCTGAAAAAAGTAAAAAAGTGATGGTATATGCCAGCTTCTCAAGTGGAAGGAATAAAAAGTAGCATGATATAAAGGTAGCTTAAGTAAAGCATGAGAAGCTCGAATGCAATATAAAGTGAACTCAGCAGCCAGTGCAGGGACTCAGAGGCAGCTGAAGGGATGGATGCAGATGGTTTGTGCTTACGGTGTTCTGAAATCCTACTGACTGCCCGTGGTTGTTACTAATGTTCACAGGTTCCTGATTATTTGCAACTGCTTCAGGGATAATCGTTGGATTAAGTACAGCCTTCTTTTCTTTGAGATTAAGAACAAGTCCAAGCTCTGGTAATGGTAAACAAGAAGGTCTGCTGAGGCCAAAAAGTGTGAAATAGAGATCCACAGCACCACATCGCAATCTCCAGTCATGTGAAGTTCCTACAATCCAAAAGAGATTGATATTAATAAAGATACAATCTTCTCTTCCCTGACAAAGAAAACAGTTTAAGTGATCTGGATCCACCAAAGCATGACATTTTCTGTGTAAGATACACTCCCCCCCATTATTCCTGCCACCTCCTATTTAGAAGAAAGGCTTAAAGTTGTTTGGGTTGTAAGCTACACGTTTCGTAGAACAGGACTGGGAAACTAAGTGCTACAATATGTTGAGAAATAAAAAGGAAACAATCACACCCATATGGTTTTATTTTTGAAGCTTTAAGTTTTACTGTAAGACAATTAAATAGAATATTTTGTTATCAAACTGGTTTCCCATAGCAATGGATTTAGTCACACTTGCCTATATATTCCATGAAATGTAGTAGGAGCCTTAAGCATGACAGAATCTGTACCCTCTGAAAAATGCACTGATAGACAACATAAACCAGCAAAGCATAAACATGCTTTTTGATGTCACTACTATGTCATGTACTTTACTGCATGCTCCATACTTTAATTTGTAGTTATACTGGACATATGTATTGTTACTGCACAAAACAATACTTCATTGGTTTTAATTTTCCCTGCAGACTGGGTACTGATGCTTTTAGATCTTTACACACAAATGGTCAAAGCACATTTGGCACCAGTCACAACAGAAAGACATCCAACATCTGGTGCAGTGCTGCAAATACAGTGATTCTGGTGTTAACTCAAACCCAGCTCTTGACTGATTGCAAGTTTATTGAACATATTGTTCCACAGCAGGAACAGAACTATATCTGGTAAACAAGACACAGATGTGCCAACTGCCATGCTAATGTGACTGTGCAAGACTTAGCACAAAATAAAATTACAATATCTATCCCTGTAAATACTAAATTGTGTTTTGAGTAAACTTACATACATTTATCTAATTACAGTTGAAAGAATGTGAAAATTAATCTGGACAATTCTAACATTAAAATACTCTTCAGGGAATTACCCATTCAGAACTATTAAGTTTAGAACTATTCTAATACTTTAACAATAATTTACTCAACTTCTTTAACTAGTACATCTGAAAATGTTATGATGAATTTCCATTCAGTATCTCTCTCCTTTTCCTATAGATCAGCTAAACTTCAAAATAACTGGTTGCTGCACTTCACTGCAGTCTTTGGAACTTGTAAGCATTATAAATTTAATGTAGATAAACACAAAGAAAAAAAAAATCTGACATATCAACCAGAGTCTGTTTCCTATTGCATGTACTTATGTTAAATGAAAGCAATTTAAGATTCTAGAATCATGCAGCTTTAAACCCAGCTACTAACTTACCTCACATTAACAAACATTTTTTCAAGGCACCCTGTAATGACACAGATATTCCTTACAGAAAGTAAATTGGAACATTATGTCATCTGGATGCATAGAAATTTAAGTACTTAAAGCCTCATGAATCATAATAATGTATACCCTATTTGTTACTTGCAAAAAGAGGTAGTGGTTGTAAGTAACACTGCACACAGTCTTCTCTCAAGAAAAAGGAAAAACAAACTCTCTGATGGGAACATCAAAATTGTTTATTTTCTGTGCCTGACACTTGGCAAATCCTATGAAACTGAACTACTAGTAGTCTCACCACTTCAGCCCCTCGAGTGTAGTTGTAAACTTTTAAACACTAAAAATAATGATGCACAGAGAACAGACAGCCTTCAATGACCTAAAAAAGCTATATAAACGTTTATATGTAATCTACCCAGTAACGTGCCAGATGTTAAAGGGCAGTTTGTCAGGACTGGATAAAAGTGCTTCAGTAATGAAAAACAGGTCAATGGTAGAGATGCAAGCCCTTCTCTCATTAGGATCCTTCCTAATCACAGAAGGCAAATTGAGTCTTAGATTTATAATACACTTCTAAAAATCTCATTTAAATGATCTTTACAAATGCTATATCCTCTCATTCTCTCAGAGTTTAGTAAAACAGGACAAAGAGACTATCTAATTAAATCAAACTATAAAGAAGAAGGAAACATAAACACCATCTTTTGAGGAAACATTTGATTTGAGCATCTGGCTCAAGGAATCAAAGTACATTACAGCACACTACAGCAGCAGACAAAAGGATGAAAAACAATGTTGGGTACACCAGGTCACTAAGGAAGTTCTGAAAGTATGTACATGGTACTGAACTTCTGAGACTGAATTTCCAGTTTTTAACTATTGAAACTAAGAGAGCTCTTGGCATCATCTGAAGTCTTTAGTACTTGTTAAAAAAGCATTACAATGAAAAAGCATCATACAACAAACCAAAAAACAAATATAAACCAACCTGAATTCATCAATTTCCAAAGCTGATCTACCAAGGCTTCGTTACATAAAGGGGACTCCATGTTCTTAGTAAACGGTGGATTCTTAGTCAGCATATCCAGAATCTTATGCCTGAAAAAGAAAACAGAAAAAAGCATCTTTATTAAATCCAAATGAATACACTAAGAGGATAAAGTTTGCAATATTCTTACAATCTTATCCAAATACAGGATTTCCTCCAAAATTTTAAGCAATACTTTATCTTTTTAGCTCTTCCTTCTGTCCACATTATGCACAGACACAGAATTACCATCAGCATTATACCTTAGAGATAAAATGTAAGGAGTAAAGCAGCAGGATATTATTAAATGTAATTTTTAACAGTTCAGCACAAAACTGTAGGTTACATTATGTTCTGCTGTTTAGTAACAATCTTTTTTGCACACTGTGTATTTACACAGAAGGAGCAACACTAACAAATAAACTCCTTACATATTGACACCAAGGAACTTTTAAATAATTTCAAATGTGTATGACTGATATAAAACAGCAGGACCAAAACCAGTGACTTGAGCATTTTTCTGTAAATGACTGCTGTCACCTCTTCAGTGACACTGCTGGGAACAGATTCTGCACTTCCCATGTTTGCTTACAATATCTACACTTTGAGCTAAAAGTAGACAAGCTTTTCTCCACTTGGCCTTGACATTTTATGAATGATAATCATTATTTGATCCATTACTTATTATTTTAACTATTTTTCCTGTATAGCCAAATTTTCCCTTGCTGTCTTACACATTTGGGACAAGAAAACTCTTATAGATTTATTTTTCATTTCTAAGAGGCATACACATTGCACTTAATTCAAAATTTAAGCACCTCTTTAAAAAGACAAAAATCAAATTAAATCTCCTTCCTAGAATGAAGCTAAATCTCTTCTAGTGAGTTGTAACTGAATCTGCTTTCATTAACAGGAAAGACAGAAATAAAATAGAGAACAATCCTGCAGCTATGATCTAAGAAATCACCTATAGACAGTAAAAGTAATAACATTTCTCTTTGAAACTCAGTGTTTTAATGGTGGCCATAAGAAGAAAGTCTTGTGGATAAACAATAATTATGAACCTTGTTCAAAGGTTTATAATGAACGTGCTAAAATATCCCATCACTCATTGGTGCAAAGTTGAACCAGGCAATACTAGACATTATACCATATTTTCACATGTTATCCTTTCACCCCATCTACAGTCTAACAATTGCTTTACACTCCTTGCTGGCAAAACACTTGCACTCTCAACCTTTATCTTTTCTAAATACCACAGTCTTTTTGCTATATGAAACATCAGATTTATATCCTTTATTTATGATCAGGAAATGGCCTCCAACATCAGACTTCCACCACAGAATTAGAACATAAAAGACAAATATAATATAATGGAGAATAAGAAGAGAGTAAGTTAAATTTTTGTGTTAACTGTCAAAACATAAAAACGTTTCAATTTATATAAAATAACAAGAATTAAAAACCCACGGTTTTGTGAACAAGTATTAAGCAGTTAATCATTTGATCAATTCTAGTGATTCCAAGCCAAGAATTTACTTGGTAGTATCAGCATTACTAGAAACACTGGCTCTTAATTAATTCACCAACCTTATGTAGGGTACCGGATCGCTCTGGACCATAGCAAGAAGCCACTGTAGCTCTTCATAGCTTCTATCAACTGCAAAGGAAAAGAACATAAAATGCTATAAATATACATAAACTGGAAGGATTCTGATAAAGAAAACCAGAATTTCCTGAATTAGCATGCAAAGAGCTTGAATCAATGCAATTAAAGGGGAATTTAATTAATTATAGTGCAATTTCAAAGTAAAAGGTGGTTTACTTTACACTGAAATAGAAACATGAAGAAAACTCCTTAATGCCTCAATTTTCAATAGCCACCAATTTCACCACTAGCAGGTAACTGCCACTCATGAGTGTTGATTGGGAAGATCACAGAGTAAATTATCATCTTGCTATTGTGTGCTTCCTAAAATGAACTCATTCAAATATCAACAATCAGAAGTATAGTATTTCTACAGGGAATAAAGAATATGCAGTTATCATACACGGGAATCTCCATCAGATTATCTATGAAGAGGACAGAAACAGGAAGACTACAGGGCAACACTGCAAGCACACTCCTCTCAATAGTCTGCCTTAGCTTTTTAAAATCACCACACTTTATAACTAAAATGGATTTTGAAATGTGTCAATATATGCTTCTAGAAAATTGCTGTTATTGTTAGAAACAAAATCAGCTTGCAAGTTTAAAATTTAAGTTATGTTAAATTCCTTTGACTGTCAGAGTAACACTGCAAAACAGGAAACAACACAGGACATCACTACCACTAATTACACAAGAATGAAATTTTTTTGATGTGTTTTTCTCAGGTGCATAATTCTAAGATGTCACAACTGTATTCTCTCTGCATTTCCCCAAAACAGAGCTTGCTTAGGCTTTGCTTTATTTCAGAATTTGGGGTGTATTCATCATTCCTGTATAGACAGCTCCAAAAACATTTCTGCTGCTTTCCAGTTTGTGGTCCTAGCAAAGTATTTCTTTCTTCCTCAAGCCTACTGTATTTTCAGTTCTAAATACCACAGTTCAACTATCCTTCCTGATTTCATTCAGTTTTCAGTCAACAATCTAAAAGACAATTTTTCTAGTCCAACCGATTCTAATATTTATTATTCCCTTGCTATTTCACTAGAGTAAGCTGATTTAAAGGAAGAGGCAAATATTTAAATTATGGAATCAGCACTTCAGTTCCATTAGAAAGTCTTTTAAGTACTTCAACTGAACAACTAGAACACAAGATCTCTCCCTGGCTTGGAAGGAGGCAGCCAAGCAATTAACTACATTATGTGTTGCTTTTAAGATGGCTAAATAGTCTTTAAGGCCACTTGCAAGTCAGCTCTGCTCTTTCTACAATCCAACTAAAACAGAACTGGTTACACTGGTGAAGCACTGAACTGATCTGATAAGCCCTGTTTAAAGGCAGAATGTACTGACTCATGTTCTGCACCACTGAGACAGCTCTGGAAGATGCCAGAGCAAATTTGTGTCTATCTAGCCCAGAATCACAATCTAAGATTTGACTTAAAAATCAGAGAAAACTTTGAAAAGCTCGGCCTAGGACATCCTTTTCAGGGATCAGTGACTGGCTCTGCTCAATGCCATGCACAGCTACTTTTCCTGGCAACTACCTTGCTTGGGATAGAAGGCAGTTAGAACACCCCATACAAAAGTTGTTTTGCATGTAAGAAAAATAATATTTTATAACCATGAAAAGACTTAAAACACAGTGAACATGTTAAATCACAATCATAAGCAAGATGCAATTATTTTCACTGCTAACAAAAGGAATTTTAAATTGTTTGGTTGGTTTTTGTTGTTTTCTTTTATTTTTTAATTTTTTTGTTATGAGAAAATGAGAACTCCAAGAGATTAATCTTTTAGGATGACAGTACTGGATAACAGAACCAAGAAACACTATACTTCTGTGGTTTAAAAAAAAACTTTGTTTCTGCTTGAAATAATGTAAGTCTTCCCTTCTACTTGACTTACAGCGTAAACTAGGCCTGCTAAAATTTCAAATCTTTCCTACTTATGCATTTAACTTCTCTTCAAATACTAATTACAAAACATTTTCAGGAGCAGTGACAAATTAAACCTCACCTTGGGCAGAATAAATCTTATTAGACAGAAGATTACCTAGCCTAAGATTATCTAGCACCCTGTCCAATTTCACCTCAAGAGCCTTCAGCAATGGAGAATCCACCATGTCCCCGGGGTGGTTGTATCATCAGCTGATTGTTCTCACTGTAAAAAATTTCTAATATGAAGATGAAATCTCTCCTGTTGCAACTCATACCTGCTGCCCCATATCTTCTGCACATGGCTCATTGTGAAAAGGGAGCCTCTGTCCTGCTTGTAGCCACCCTTTAAGTACTGGAGTACTGTGATAAGGTCCCCTGAGCTTTCTCCTATTCAGGGTGAAAAGACCTAAGTTCTTCAGTCTTCCCTCACAGGAGAGGCTCCCCAGCCCTCTTACCATCTCTGTGACCCTCTTTAGGACACTCTCCAGTCTACTCACACCTTTTTTGGATTGTGGGGGTCAGAACTGGACACAGGACTTCAGGTGTGGCCTGACAAGCACCAAGTAGATAGAGTGGGATGATCATATCTCTCCCTCTGCTAGTAATGCCCCCATGGAAGCAGCCCAGGAGCTGATTTGCCTTCACTGCTGACTCATGGTCAGCTTGCTGTTCCCCAAGGATCCCCAGGTCCCTTCCAGCAATGATGCTCCTCAGCCAGACAGATCCTAGACTGTACTGGGGGGCTCTTTGTTTATGTTGTCCAGGTGCACATCCTTGTACTTGTCCTTGTTGAACTTCATACAGCTCTTGCTTGCCAATTTTCAGCCTGTTCTCTAAGATGGCTCTCCCTTCTGATCTGTCCACTTCACCACACGGTTTAGTGCCATCAGCAAACTTTGTGAGCCTGCTTTCCATGCTGTTGTCCAGGTAATTTATGAAGATATTCCCCAGGCCATTTGTAACAGGCTGCCAACCTGAGTGAAAACCATTGATAATCATCCTCTGAGTGTGGCCCATCACCCAGTCTCCCATCCATCCAGCAGTTTGTCCAGGAGAAGGTTGTGGGAAAAGAAAGTTGTGTATAATTTCTTATTTCCAGTAGACATAAAAACAAGTTATTGCTTTCTGAAGTAAAAATCCTTGGGAAACTTTTTTCAAATGACAAGAGATGGTGTATCAGTTCTCAATTACAGCAGAGAACCTCTGAGACCCTGAGGTAACAAATGAGGTTAGATAATCATGGTTATTTATTTAGAATAGTTTGTTGTTACCTTTTCTTAACAACTGCTTTGGTGTATAGATAAAAGTATTAATAGTTATGTAATTGTGAGAAGCTAACTTAAAAAGTTAATAAACCCTGTTCACTTCAAGCCAGGTTAAATCAACTGTCCAAGTTCTTATATGCTGCCTCAAGCACTTTCTAGAGTTATCATGTCTCAAAAAAAACCCCCTAATATTAACAGTAAACAACTTATTCAGTTCCATGGAGAAATTATGTCTTTTAAAGTAACCTAAAAAAGGGAGTGCTATTCCTACCCTGAGAAATTATAGAAAAACATGGGAGTTCCACACTGGCCCAGAAAAGAGAGACTTTCCTTTTTATGGAAATTACAAAATCTGTCAGCTTCCTTTACAAGAACTGTTAAAGGCCAGCTTTGGCACAAGCAACAGGCATTTGATAGCTGCTGGTTTACATCCAGTATGAACTGGAAACCAGGTAACTGGGAACAATGACAATCAGACCTCTTGGCAATAGATGGCCAAGCATTTCTCCTTCCAAACCCAAGTTTAGAGCTTTGCAAGACAAGCACTGCTAACCTCTATAGTGGTACCAGAATAAGTAATTTACTGAGCTTCTGCATTTACCTCTCAATCAAAAACTGAACCAGTCTTGTAGCAGGAACAGAAGTGAATGTATTAAGCACTGGAAGGTGGTATTTGAGAAATGATACTGATGACCAGGTAGAGAGCTGGCTGTGCTGTGAATTGCTGTGACTTTGTAGCAGATATTTGCATTTCCTACCTCTGTATCAGAGGAAAACCCACTGGCAAGGTGCAAAGCACTAAGGTACAGTAATGTTGTAATACATCATTTCCATACCCAAGAGTGAGCTCACCCAAAAATGATGTTCAACCCAATGATTTCTTCAAGTATTCTTCCTCCTCCTTTTTACCATTCAAGTTTTACCTTCATGTAGAGTATTTCCAGCAACTTACCCTACCTTGCTTATATAGTAACCCATTTGACTGTCTGCTTTCAAGATGTACTATATTACTTCACAGTGCAGACACTTCCTTACCCGAGTCATTTCTTAACTATAAGTACCAGCCATAAAAGTTCAAAAACTTAATGAGAAAACATTATTTCTATCAGTTTGTCTTTCCAAAGGGTGGGATGAATTACTGAGGGGATTATCCTAAAGGAAGCAGGCTGATGAGTAAGCTTTCCATTCTCCATTAAATCTTTCCACTAACACTCTATGAAGGGAGAAACAAACCAAGCAGCCTAACAGAGTGAGGCACAGCACCAGCAGGGTTCTCAAATCATACAATGGTTTGAGTTGGAAGGGACCTTAGAGATCATCTAGGTCCAACCTCCTTCCCATGGGCAGGGACATCCTCCACTAAAGATCAGGTTGCTCAAAGACCCACCCAGTCTGGCCTTGAACACTTCCAGCGAAGGGGAATCCACAACCTCTCTGGGCAATCTTTTCCAGTACCTCATCAGCCTCACAGTGAAGAATATCTTCCTTACATCTGATCTAAATCTACCCTCTTTCAGTTTAAAGCTATTACCCCTTGTCGTATCATTACAAGCTCTTGTAAAAATTTCCTCTCCAGCTTCCTTGGAAGGCCTCCTTTAGGTATTAGAAAGCTGCTATAAGGTGCCCCCAGAGTCTTCTCCTCTCCAGGCTGAATGACCCAAACTCTCTCAATCTTTCTTCCTAGGAGAAGTGTTCCAGCCCTCTAATGATCATGGCCCTCCTCTGGACTTGCTCCAACAGATTCATGTCCTTCTTATGTTGGTGGCCCCAGAGCTGGGTACAGCACTCCAGGTAGAGTCTCACCAAAGTGTAGAAGAAGGGGAAAATCACCTCCCTTGACATTTATTTTGATGCAAGCCAGGCTATGATTTGCTTTCTGGGCTGCAAGTGAACATTGCTGGGTCATGTGGAGCTTTCTTACCAACCAACCAAGTCCTTCTCCTCAGGGCTCAATCCATTCTCCACCTGGCCTGTATTTGTGCTCGGGATTGCCCTGACCCATACACAGGATGTTCTAGGAATTCTAGCTGGGTATCACTAACGGACAGAATGGACAGCAGTAAGATCAGAGTAATAAAGCCCTTATAAAAGCCAGAAAACTATTATTAATGAAAAAAAGCAAAGGAAACTCTCTGTTACACTGCAAATGAAAACACCAAGTTTAAAGCAGAATAATTAGAAGTCTAGAATCACCAGTCTGCTTACAGAGGAAGGACTGAAGTATATGGCCACCTTCAAACACAGGAATTGTCACAAATCTGATGAACTGAGAAAGACTAACCCAAATAAACAGACCAATGCAATACAAAATTAATTTAAAAAAATGCAAATAATTATAAAGTTATAATTTCTAATGCTTCTAGAAAATCTATTAGGAATTAATTTCAACTTCAAATGGCATAGTGTCTTTTTTTTCCAAGGACATGCATCAGTCATCTAAGATAAGGACAATATTAAAACAATATATCTCACAAACATCTCATGAACATTAACTATATACAAGGAATGGCAAAGCAGAATCAACCAATAATCACTGAATAATCACTATTTCCAAAACTTGTAAGTAACATGCAAAAAGAAAACTAAATAGATTAGAAAGAAGGTAAAACAAAACCAAGAACTGACTAGCAATTATGGCTGAACTCAACTGAATAAAAATAATGAAGCGAAGCATTAAAAATAAATCAGCAAGCCCCCTGACCAATGAGCATTGTGTTGTCTACTCTTTATTTCAAAATGTAGGTATCTAATCCAATGTGCAAGATACTGAGAAACAATGCTCACCTCTTCACAAAACTTGCATTCTCTAGGACAAAGCATTAATAGAAATCTCAGCTTCTTATCAACGCTTCTGTCATTACACAAGCTCTGCTGGTGGACACTATTTCAACCTGATATTAATGAGGTGTAAAGTATTAAGTTTTTCCAATATATCACAAGTGTTACAAAGAGTCAAAATACTTGAACAGATGTACCTTTTGTGTAATCAACAACAGCTTCCAGTGCTGCTAATCGGACATCTATGAAGTGCCCATATTCTGCATATGACTTGAAGAGAGCAGGGTCACTTGGGACATGGCCATTCTTCTGAAGCACTCGAATAGCTTTCAAACAGCTAGATACAGTAGAAAGAGGAAAAGTATGTTATGTTTATAGAACGACAGCCAAGAAGAATAAAATTATTCAAAATCAAGTACTGCAGTTTTTCTAGAATTACATTATCCAAATTAACATGTTACAATTACTCTCACAGCTTTAACACATAGCTCTCATTAACTGTGAATAAGGCAGAAACACTATTTCCCACTATGTCAAATTCATTGTTTGTTTTCAGTAGAATTTACTTACAGTGAAAACACAGCTCAGCTATATGCTCTACAGCTACTGTTACAAAGGCACCTTTTGCAAAATTTTCATAAATGCTCTTTTTTAAAAAGGCACAAGCATGATCAACTTCTGCCTGCTGTACAAGTACACACTGATAGGAATAAATGTTGAAAAATAAAGCAATCAAGATGAATTTGCATTATCAGCTTTTGGAAATTGGCAGAAATTTGACATTTCGGATTACAGCACACAAGCTAAAGTCTCAAATTCTAACTACACAGAAAAGTACATTAAAAAAAACAAAAAAGTAGCATTAACGTGTCTGTTTTCTGTGTGTACAGCTATTAAGCCACACCTGACTGTAATAGTGTGCCTGTAACTGGGAAGAAGCTTCTCCATATTTAGGAAACGGGTAATTTCCTCAAGGATAAGTCGAACATCAGGATTCAAGTTATCCAAAGTTCGAACTTCATTGTTCACACTGACTGCAGGTGTTACAGAGTTGGCCAGGGCATCAATCAGCTCAGCACGGTAGTAGTTGTCTGAAAACTAAATAAAAAAAAGCATTTAAACAGAAGCAAATATAACCATATATAATCTTTAAAAGCTAGGAAGTGTTGAAGCTCTGTTACAGAACAAGATCTTAAAACAAAAAACATGTTCCACCCCTTCCTTTATCCTGGCTGTTGCATTTGTTGGTCATGTTAGTAAGCAGCAAAAAGCATGAAAATAAAATGTAAAAAGCAGAATGTACTGGCTTTGGATACTGGTTAATTTAAACGAATTATCTGCAAGATCTGGAAGGTGTCAAATACACACATGGAACAGACATGTGGAAAAAGTGAGGTGTGATCTCTCCTTTGGTGGTAGGGAGATGTTAGCACAACTGACCACATCTGTGACTGCTGGTGCTTACATTCATGTATCTAGCTCTCCACCTCTCCACTCTGTTATACTCCTACTTCAGTAATCTTGCAGCAAGTATCTTCTAACAGTATGTGTTTCACAGAAGGAAGTGAGGCTTAAGATGCTTCAATTTGTTCCATTTACATTGGGGTACTTAATTGGGAAGACTATGCTGTGCTCCCAGCAGTTGTAGACTTCCTCTGTAGCTAGGGGGATGGAACTTTGTATCATCTCAGGATCTTAAAGGTGATCTAATCATCCTTTGGAAGTGGTCTCTGTAGGAAGGAACTTCAGATGACCACACTTCCAACTCAGATGCTTCAATTTAGTGATAGAACAATTAACTGGGGTTTCATTTGTTATTTAATTAGATTTGATTAGATGAAGTTCTGCAAGCTTGAGCTGACATTCAGAAGACAGAAACCAAAGGATAATTTCTTTTCTTTTCTTTTTCAAATACACTTCTCAAGGTGAACACCAACCCCTCAACAAACCAGTACTTAACTTCATATGCTACATTTTAGCCTCATACACATGGGTCTTTTGAGTTAAAAAGAGAAAAAGCAAGTAAAGTACATGTGCAGATGAAGACAGGAATGTCCTTTGTAGGACAACAAGCAGCTCTGAAACATTCAAGAAATGCTGGTGTAGAAATGTCACCTGCAGAACATTCTGTAACTTTCACTGTTTAGTTTAGTGTATCACATTTGCATCAACTCTTCTCACCAGATACATACCCAAGTGGCATAAAATATCATACAATATATTAACTAAGACTTTTAACAAAAAAAGAGAGATGAGAAAAAACACATTCTTTACCTTATTCTTCCTGTTATCGTTATATTTGATCAAATCCAAAATAAACATTAAAACCTCCTTAGGACAGAGGTTGTGAACATCTCTCAGAAGGGCCATGGCAACAGGCATAGTCTGTGTAATTGTAATAAAATTAGTACTAACATCATTCGTACATTAGTGAAATTATAGTTATATCCTGTAAAATGAGCAAGTAACAATTTTACAATAGCATATAACTGAAAAGTTGTATTTAAATGCTTTTTGAAAGTCATACCACATGCTATATAATTTTCAGATCAAATAAAGTATGTAATTTCGCTCAATAATTACTAATGCAGACATTAGAAAAAAAAAAATATAACCAAGAGAAGGCTCTCAAGTCAATGCACTATCAAAAGACATAACAAATGGAAACTAATGAAATACAGAAAATGATGGAACTGCTTCCAAGAGAGAAAATTAATTTGGGAGTTTTCATGTGAACATTATGTCTAAGCTTCCATTACCAGTAAGATGTATAGATCCAATACAGTGAAGTCTAAAGAATTATTAGCCAGATAGGTATTAGCCTGATAAAGGTATTTATTTTAGAATGAGCTAAGCAGCTCTCTAGGGTTCATCCTCATAGGTTAGGAGTCACATAGTCTAAATCTATAAGCTTATGACATGACATTAAAAGGGAAAAAAGTGTAAGATTTAGTGGGAAGGAATGCAAATGGCAATAAGAGCAGAAAAATACAAAAGAAGGTAAGAAGAAATAACAAGAAATAGATGTGGGGAAAAGGATTATGCAGTTTTGAACAGAATAAGAAAACAAAACTTTAATTTTTTCCATAATCAGAAATATGAAATGGGACATAAGAACCCAATCATCCAATAATGAAAGTGAATCATAAGAGAAAACCACTATAATTAATTTTGTCATTCACTCTACAACAAACAGCTACAGGTGCCAGTAAAAAAAAGTGCATTAACGTCACAATAAGCTCCATCAATAGAAAATGTTGACAATTAATAGAAAGAAGAGGGCAAGGATTCCTTTTAAATATTTCAGAGGAAAAAAAAAATAAATTTACCTTTTGCAGAAAGTAGCTTTGAAAGTTCATGAAGTTGTTGGTCTTCACAATATTTGGACATGTCTTACAACAAAACATTCGGGTAAAGAGTGACTTCATGGCTGGTGGTCCTGTCCACGTACTCACCATGGAATTTGCAATCTGTGTAATTAGAGGGGAAGGGAAATCGTATGAACATCACCACTGAAAGTTTAGTTTGGCTGTAGAAAAATACAAATTTCCCATGATCAAAATGGGTAACTGCCAAGAACATACTGTCCTTCAAACATAGATGTTTTCACTAACAGGCTATCTTATAGGAGCTAAGTTTTCTCTGCCATTGCCAATGCATTGTCTCTGCAGCACAGGTAAATGTTATGGGAGTCATTCCACTTGGAAGGTGTCTGCAACTCTATCTCTCCATGATAAACTTCTGTTCTTAATTATTTTCTCATTTATATTTTAGATGAAAATTTTGTGTTTATTAAGCCAAGTTTTCTGACTTTACAGAAGCCAGAGATGGCAGAGGCTTTTGCAATACCAGCTTCCCAAATTCACCCTGCCAGTAACCTCAGCCTAGACTTTAAGTAGGCCTCAGCCACCGTAAGATTAAAAGACCACCCCTAAAGTGAAAGGCAAGTCAGCTACCTCTAACTTGCATTGCCATTTACAGACTGTGCACTGAGACAACTTTACTACTATTGTTTGGTGTATTGTGGTAAGGTTCTGCAAAGACAAACTATCAGATATCAAAAGTTACTATATGTACAATAGTCACTACTGCATTAAAATCGGGGTGCAAATGTTAATTTTTTTTTAACTTCTACTTAATTTAATACATGCAAGATCCATAGATGCACAACAGCATTTTCAAATAAAATAAAATACTAAAATCAATCTGCTCAGTATTTTTTAGTCTTATAATGTGTTCTGACTCATTTGAATTTCCTTTCAAATACTAACAGAAGCCAAGTTTTCTACTGATTCTACTGACATGCTGTACATCGGGAATTTAATGCATTTGCACATCTCCCACACCATAATGCAAGTAGTCTGTCTATTTCCACTCCAAACAACAGTGAGTACCATCTATTTCTGCATCCTTCAATTCAACATAGCATAAAAAACTGGCCTAAGATGTAACTGTCATCCACAGTTATAACTATTCAATAGGCTATTGTCGTTTATATGCCAGTAGCCGGAGAAGGAGAAAGAGAGAAGCAGAGACGATTTCCTTCCCCAAGATCCTTATTTATTAATTTACAGCTCTTTTTATACCCTTTTAACTTCATGGTAATTGGACAAGAAATCAGAAACCCCCAGGGTTGATTGGCTGGGGTGCCACAACACCCATAGTCAAAATATCTTTCTACCATATTACAAACAAATGTCATCAAGGACACTGGTTGGTGAGAACCTTCACTTTCCCACAGGAAGGAAAATTCAGTTGCTGCAGCATTTTAACATCCATAAGTTATATTCAATAGGTAGACAGGATAAAGCAAGCTATATACCAATAATCTGAATTCTACAAATTGTCTCAATAAATATGGCTATAAGTCTATAAATTTTGTCAACATGCATTTTCAGAAATTCTGAAGTCATCTGCATTTCTACTCAGTTGTTTTATACGGTTCTGATTTTCTATCTTAATGCTAATTTTGTTTAAAGAATAAAAGATCTTCCCTTTTCAAGGCAATTATTTGGCTTGTAAGTATTTAGTTGCAGACCAGTATGATGTTTATTTTGTGCCCTTATTCAATCTTAAACTATATAGAGTACCAATCTGAGTTCATATTAGACAGATTAATTTCAGCATTTCAGAGTTCTTAACAGATGAGCCAAGGAACTTCCCAGTAAAATAGAAAAAAACCCAAAAGACTGTGGCTCTGAAAAAAAATTGAACAAAAGTCTTTTACTTTTGCCACTTAATGAAATCTGGAAATATTCCTTGTGGTTTTCATGTCTGACATCTCAATTTTCACAATTATGAAAGCCTTCTGCAGTCTCCATTTACAGACTAAAATAATACCGCTTTCCTTTCAAATCAGTCATGTTAAAAATACTTGGCAAGCACTTTTCAGAGGCTAAGTATCAAACCAGTTTAAGAACTGTGATGAGTTTTGTCGCAATTTCAAACGTTTACAACGCTTAGATTTCTTCCCTCTCCCCCCTCCAGCCGAGCTCACCTTGGCAAGGCAGAAGCAGGCCAGCATTCTCACTCGGTAGAAGCACTGCTCCTGTTCCAAGATATCCGTCAGCGCAAGCCGTGATGCCGGGGTAGGGAACTTCTCCAGTGCCAGGATGGCTTCTTCTTGTGCAACCACATCTCTCTCGTATCGAAGCTGATATTGCCACATGAAATCAGATTGTTCAAATTCTACCTTCCTCAGTACTGACATATCAGGGTCTATTCTTATCCAGAGCAAAGGGGAATCAGCACTAAGACAAACAAAAAAAACATGAATAGTGTACAACATTTCAGGACTGTAGACATTCAAAACATTTTCCAATTTGTTACGAGTTATTTTTCAAGTATTTAGCTTCAAAGAACCATAAAAGAATCTAAGTTAGAGGGCACTTTTGAGAGTGACCTGGTCTCATCTCCTGCTTCCAAGATGGCAATTCTATAGCCTTCCTAGGGGAATCTAGCCAAACCTCTAAGACACCAAAGTGAATACAGTGTTGTAGTATTTTTAAACCTACAGATCAGATCTGTGTTCATGGTAAACTACTACATATTTAATTCTACTTTCTCAGACACTATAACTCATAAGAGACCAGCACTTCTACAGTTTAAGACTACCAAAAAAAAAAAACCCAACAATGAAAATCTGGTGGTTAACACTGTAAAATAAGGTGGTTTTATATACTATTTTTTATCCATAGATGTGAAAGTGCTTCATAAATACACACATTCTATGATGTTAAAAGCTGACAAGGGTAACCATTTGCACAGAACTGCAAATCTAAATGATGAAAAAAGTGAAAGTACCAACAGACTGGATTAAAGTTTTAGTCTTACAGATAACATGATTCAGTTGTATTCCACCCAAACAAGTGTTTTATACTTTAGTATTCACACAGCATGAAATAATTCATGGAAGCAACAAGCACAAGCTATGTAATAAAGTCTCTTAGTTTCCCACATAAAACTGGTAACAGCAAAATACAGACATGGAGTTAAGAGAGAGTTTGGAATGATGAAAAGAGCATAATTATACATGTGATGTATATTTCTGTACATGTTTGTAGAATATCTATAATTACTGTCAAGATAGCAGCTACAGAAGAAAGGACAGTGAAAAGAAGAGTGCATACACGAGGATTCAGAATAGAAAAGAACTGATGTTATCATATATGCTTGAAGTAGAGGAGACCAAACTGGACAGAATGACAGCATCACAGATCAGGTTAGTGGACAGACAATGCAAAACTGACTGGCATTCATCATCATACATCAGTTCAAAGGTAGATCAAAGAAGATTGTTAAAGTCCCAGCTCAGTGTAACACAATAGCTACCTGAACATAACTGATCAGGACTACTCACAAATATGCTAATTGCTCTTAAATACAATTATAGAATATTTATTTATATGTCATCTATGATATAGAAATTCTAACAATAACTTGCTCAATGAAAATATCCTTTATAAAATTACTTTTAGTCATATGTTATATGAGGTTAAACTTATAAGAATCTCCTGTGCCTTTAAGGTGGCAACCAAACTATCCTTCAGAGACACCATTAATTTTCCAAAGATATTTATACCCTCAGCTAGCAAATAAAGTACCAACACTTTCAGTATTTTTGAGAGCACCTCTGGCTCCAACTCAAGGAGAGTAAAGCAGGTATTTAAACTAAGCAATAATTAGCTTGCAAAGGGCTAAACAGTTCCAACTGAATTAATGCCAGCATGAATTTCAGTACAAAGCATTTAATCACTTGTTTCCAATCTAAAAGGATTATTTTGTAATTAACCACAGATTTCAGGAACTTGTCTGTTTTAGTGCCAGTTAAATGGTCTTCACTGAGGTCCAACAAAAATTGCTCTTACTTTGTTTTGGGCAAAATCTTGTTTACATTTTACCTATAAAGGCAGCTGAAAAGATGAAATTAGCAATGTTTAAGAAAGAACCAAGGAATTTATTGTATCACCTCATCATGCCTAAGATTTTGTTTTTAAAAGTGATTATAGCATTTAATACACACATTTTACATGCCACTGGCATTTTCCTGACTAAAGAAGAAAAGTCTCAAAGAAATGAAGGAAATGTAGTCTTGAAATTTGCCAGTCATATAATGAAGTACCACATTATCATATCCATCAAAATAGCATGATTTAGGCAAGGAGAACATGGCTCAATTTCACACTGAGTAACTCCAATAAGCTAACTTACTCCATAGCAGAAAGGTCCATGTCCACCTCTTCTCCATTCATGAGTGGAATCTTTTTCTTCTTATTTCTATTAAAAAAGACAAAGTAGAAAAAAACCCAAGTATTAATGACCATACTAGCAAAGATATGCTTATAAACAAAGCTTAAGCCTGCAAAAGTACTCTGTGTAGTTCACCACACTGAAAAATAATGCTCTCTTCAGCAAAAAACATTTTAGAGTTGAGCTGTTCATCAGTTCTGTTCAAATAAGAATCACCAAGACTTTACACAGGTTTAAACCTGACTCCCACCATTTTTACAGTTACACAAAAGCACACAACTTTGAGAAGTACAACTCAAAGCAGTTATTTAAAATGCATTAGGAAACTGAGAGAATCCATTTGGGAAGTATGTTACTTTTCTTGCTTGTTAGGTTTACTAACAGGCCTGGCACTCTTCAACAGAAAACTATCCCAGTGCTTCACTCCTGTATCTTCACTTGAGGTACTCCTCTGGCCTAGATCTGTCTTCCCTCTAATTTGTGTTTCCCATTCAAACGCATAATTTGAGTAATTTGATTAATTACAATCTTCACTCAACTTGTTCTGTATAAATAAGTTCTTTATAAAACTTATACAATCACTTGTAATTAAGAACTGCATATAAAATGCTGGGATGCTTTATCTGCATCACAGATAAATCATATTCACTACGATTAGGAAATGATAAATACAAAATTAAAAAAAATATATTTATCATCAAATGCACTATACATTTTCATAGATCCATACTAAAAATACTTGCAGTTTGTATTTTAGTTCTTACCTTCTGCTTTTAGAATGGCAAGGTATATCGTGTTTAAGACTGTTTTCTTCAATCTGCAATGTATGGTTGAATGATCCATCAAGTTCTTGCACTGTCACTTTAAGAGGACCCTTCGAGTTCACAAGATTTTGTTATTACTATTAACATTATGGT
Organism: Ceyx melanurus; assembly: GCA_024611195.1. Lineage (NCBI taxonomy): Eukaryota > Metazoa > Chordata > Aves > Coraciiformes > Alcedinidae > Ceyx > Ceyx melanurus. Next base: position 21,978 of record JANHGL010007223.1, on the reverse strand, counting down.
TATTTAGTGTACACATTATGCTTGTACATGCAGGTAAAAATACAGAAAATTGACCTTACCACATATTTCTGAGTCCCAGGAGATGTGTAGTCTTGCTTTATTTCCAATTCCAATACATTCCGTTTTCTATTAAATGCAAAGCTACCGTAAAATTTGACCACTCCACTCTGATCCCTAATATGCAGTATAGGAATTCTAGTGCACAACGCAGTAATCATAAAGAAACATTCTCCACGTTGTCATTCTTTACACTTGTTTTCTGCTTCTTTATTTTAACATTTCCCATCCCAAGAAAATCAAAACACTGATGTTCATTCATGAACTTTTAAAGTTTGGTGGGGTTTTTTCTTTAAACAGTCATTCAAACAAAATCATTTATCTTACGGGGAAAAAAATGAAGTACAATGAAAATTATCTATTAAGAAAAAAAGCCATTATGAAAAACTGTGCTGGATCCCACCACATCCAATTTCCTTTGCATTCTCTCAGAGAAAGTAATTAAATAAGACTTCGGTAATTTAAATATGATTTGTTACACTATGTATTTCAGATAAATGGTTTCTACCCATGCTACATTTAACTCAATTATTTTATGGCAATTTTTCAAACTGGGTGAATGTGAGCATTTGTGTATATGTATATATATATGTATATGAGCTCACCCATACCTGAGAGAATACAATATGACTGATAAAAACTACTGATCTCACTCTGTATTTTTACTCCCCTCCCCCAAAAAAAGAATTCTGCAAATCCACTGTTCCTGTCAACAGCTTCATCATTCATTATTTTGTGACAGCCATTACTACACTTTACTTAACACCTTGGACTTTGTCATCAGGGACAGCTTAATGCAGTTTTGTGGCTTTTCAGCACAAGGTCTGAACTCAGCACCAACACAGCACCCGTTCATAGTGTAGACAGCTCTCACCACTACTGTGAGATACCCTCCCGAGCAGTAGAGACTTGCTGTGGTCTTACAAGGAGAAAAATCTACACCCACAGGTGCAACAGTCTCTGAAGCATGATGGAGGTTGCAACCATAGAATTAAGCCTAATTTACATTAACAAAGTCCAGAGAAGCTGAAAAATCTCCAGCTCTGAGAGTTACAATTCTTCTTAGCTTACAGAACAGACATAGTTATGATTCAACCAGATCAGACAGTGATGATGACATTCAGCTATAGGGTGAATATAGGAACATATAGAACCCCTCTTTTGTGCAAGTGTTTGGCACAGCTAAGTATGGAAATTAGAATAATGTGTATTTATACTTTATGAATACTTTTGAGGTTAGTTTTGATACTAACCTCGTATTACTCCATCAATATTAATGACACTGGTTTTTAGAGATGTATGAACATTATTAAGTCAGCTCAAATAAATGGTCTCTAAATAGAAACACCTACTTCTGTTTCCTGTTAGAACAGTAAGGTATGGTTTTGCTGCAGTCACGTATGATTTTAGTTTTAATTAACATGACTGCAGGCTATCAATTAAACCTGTTAAATGCAGCAAATTCAAATATACCCTGGTATCAATCCAAAATAAGAAAACTATTTCTTGCCTCATATCACTGAAACTTGAGGAGTCAACACACAGAGGTTTCTTTTACCTGAAACTGTAATATTTACATAAGCTATCAATCTACTGAATGCTAGTGTATTTTAAACTATCAATCTGTACTTTAGGTGACTTATTTCACAGTGATTTACTGGAAATCACATCTTAAAATGCCCCAGACTATAGCACTTTCCATCTCAGACTTCAGCATATTTCTATGGGCAGTGTCCTCTGGAATCCCTTCAGTATTATTTGGCCTTATATTCCAGCAGAGTTCTTGTGCTTCTTTCAAAATAAAACTTAAAATAATGAAATCCCTTCTAGTAAAGAACTTGCAAAAAAGCCAGTATCTGTAAATGACTATGAAAGGAGTGTGAACCTGTGACACATATATATACCTAATTCAAAGAATAATGTATAAGTGTTTTAAGCAAAGATATTTCATACCTTTCTTCAGATTCCTTTAATAGTGCAAATTAGAAAAAAAAAAATTCTCCATATTAACAATCCAGACCAAGAATAAAAAGGATACACCCACTGCTTTATTAAAGGTTGGATGTCTTTGCCAGAGACATTTGAGATAGATTTCAAAAACCCAGATGTGGAAACCAACATCTGACTCCACATGTGTGACTGGAACTTCTGAGATGAAGCAGTGCTGGCTAGACTCAACAACTTGTTGAAAACCTAAAATGATAAAAAGTTATTTCACTAAATACTTCAATATATAAAAGAAGCCTTTCTGTTTAGTTACAGCTGAACTGCAACAATTGCCAATAAACTATTTCTCTGATGACTGGCCTCAAAAAAACTATTTCAAAATAAAGAAATCTCAGAAAATTATTTGCTTGTCCATATCAGAAATTGTGATTTGCAGACAATTGCACTTTTACTTAAGGCAAACCCATGATTCTGAGAAAGCTCTGAACTCCCAGCTTCTTAACATAAAAAACATTTAATGGTAACAAAAGTAAACTAAAGATATCTTTGCTTATCACTGCTACAGGTACAACTTACCATGCAGCTTTTTAACAAAGTTGAATTAGTTAAATACAGAAGCATTTTATGGTATCCATTTGCTAATTCTAAGCACTTCTACAGTACCAACCCACCAACTTTGTGATGTTAGCCACTGCAAGCAGGTATGGCCTTTGCTGGCCAACTTACAAAGCAGACAGGACCTGAGTTTTCAAAGAATCAACTTCCTCCAAGTTAAATATATATATACACACACAGAATCACAGAAGGTAGGGGTTGGAAGGGACCTCTGGAGGTCAGCTAGTCCAACCCCCCTGCCAAGGCAGGTTCATGTAGAAATGGTGGCACAGTAACATGTCCAGGTGGTTTTGAAAGTCTCCGGAAAGGGAGACTCCATCCCCTCTCTGGGCAGCCTCTTCCAGGCTCCATCACCCTCAAAGTAAAGAAGTTTCTCCTCATGTTTAGATGGTACTTCCTGTGTTCATATTTGTGCCCACTGCTCCTTGTCCTGTCACTGGGCACCACTAAAAATACACTGGTCCCATCCTCCTGACACCCACCCTTTAAAATATTTGTAAACATTGGTAAGATCACCCCCTCAGTCTTCTCCACACTAAGACGACCCAACTGCCTCAGCTTTCCCTCATAAGACAGACGTCTCCTAATCATTTTTGCAGCCCTTTGCTGTACTCTCTCCAGCAGTTCCCTATCCTTCAATCCATTAAAAGACTGTCAGCTTTCAAAAACTAAAGAAAAACAGATCCCTGATGATTATTTGCTTTTTAGAAATAAAAGTCACCAGGTTCCCTGTTTTGCTATTCCTTTTTAAAAACTGCACACAATAATTACAATTTATGTAAGGAAAACATAAGCATAAGAACATGCATGTTTTCCTTAAAAAACTACAACAACTAAACATAAACCTCCACAAAAATCTGAAGTTGTCAGGAAAAGAGATCAGTTTCTAACTGCATGTCTGTTTAGAATACTCTTTAAGGCATATTACAAAACTTTTTTAGTAAAGACAAATAAATAGAGCATTGCTGAATTTTTAGCGTTTCAGAATGAGATTACCATCTTCTATTCAACTGCTTCTATAATAAAGATCTGTGCTCCCTCTAGCACTGCAAACTTTACACATTTGAAGAGATGCAACACCAGTTAGGGTCAGTAAAGCAGGTCCTCTATGTTAACAACCAATCACAATGATGCAAAGCAATGAAACAACATTAAAGAGAATATACGATGTATAAAAAAATACTACAAGTTATGCGTAAGAATAATAGCTACACTTAGGCTAACACAAATGACCTACATTTTGTGCTTATTCTATACTGTAAAACTGAATGACAACCTGTTTTGTTCTTCCTTAAGCTAAATTTAATTAATTGAAATGCAACTAAAGATAAAAAGTTGTCTATATTCCATATAATTTTTAAGTACCTACCTGTAACATGAACTCCATGCTAATCCTGTTCTCAATCAGTCTCATAACAAGATGTGCTTTACACTGGAACATAGTGTAATACTCCCAGGAAAGTGTATGAGGGTGTTTGATAGAAAAGTGTAAATGTGATGCAGGACTGAAAAAGAAATAAAACCTCAGCTTTCTATTTGCATTCTAAGGAATGAAGCTCAAAATATATCTTAGCAATCAAAATTATAGCTGCAACAACTATTAAATTGTTTAAATAAAAGCTGCAGTTATTTAGGATCTCCTTACTGCTTTAAACTTATCAATCATGAAATGCTTAAAACATCCACACAGTTGCCCAGAAAGGTGACAGGGGTGTACATACCTGGCACACAAGTACTATACAGAGAATAGTGACAAGTAATGCACACTGTGTATTTTTGTACTGACAGTGGCGGCAGCAGCAGCCAGAGAAAGACATCTATGACTTGAGTCTGGAAATTACTCATGAATTGACATTCCCTTTGTTCAACTTCCATTTAAAAGTGGCTAAAATACTTTATATTTAAATAAACAATTGTTTAAATGAAAGTAAGAGTTTTAAAAGTCAAAGTAAACTTTCATGTGATGAACTGAAGTAATTGCTTAAGTTTTATTTTAGTCAGCAACTTTATGCTCTCAGTACTTCAGCAAACTGATGCCTTTTCAATCAGATAATACGCCAAGAAAGCCTAGGCAGAGCATCACATTACAGTTGCCATGCTCTTTCCTTAACTTCAATTACCCGTGGTGCTCCTTCACACATACCTGTCATGTCTATAAGCAAAATATTTTAAATGGTTTAAGTTCATGCCATATCAGAACACAAACAAATGGTGAAACCCTGAAACTTTTAAAAACAGAACTGATTTCTGGACAGCCTTAGAAGCTGTACAGCAGTAAAACACTAAAAGACTTTATTTTTATGAGCTCTAAAATTAATTTTCTTCACCAAGTTTTACATTTCAGAACATTAACATTCTCACCTGTAGCCCAGTTTTAATCTAGAAAAGTAGCTGTAATACTGCATTTCTTAAGAAAGTAATACTTTTTTGCCCACTTTTCAATTATTTGAGAAGTGGAGCTCATTAGAAGGTTGACTTTATTGATGAACCAAATCTGTGGTAACTGTGTTTTATTGTGCTATGTTTCTTCTCCTAGTTCTTTTCACAGGACATTTGAGTCCTGTGAAATGAGTAACATGAATAACAATGCATAACAACCATCTGAAGAAACTGGACCCACACTATGTCAGGCCAACTTCTTAAGAAGGGGGAATCTGGACTTAAGTTGATTGGTGGACACTCATAAATTGGCCATTGCAACATAGAAAATGCCAGCTACTTAAAATTTATGAACTCAAAACTGTATTCTTCCCCTTTGATTCTCACTTATGGATAACCTACCTAAACCATTTCCAGATGGGCTAGACACCTGATTTGTCAAAAGACTTTGGAAGAAAATACTGGAAGACAGAATGAAATAATTCACTCATTGTAATGCACAAAGGTAGGTGCCATCAGCTTGGTCTTTCCTGATCTACCTCAAGAAGAGATTGGTCTTTTAGAACCTTCAAAGACCTATTAAACAAACCATTTTAACTTTGACTAATCTTTCCATGAGTTGAACAATGTATGCCAGCAAGAAGTGTTCTACCAGGACAGGAACAGCACTTAGCTCCTTATCTGCAGCTCTTAAGATTTCAGGAGTTGGCAAGAACCAAGGTAAATGCAACACCTTAATGGTGTTTTCCATCCTTCTGTCAACTGGGAGACTTCCTTGACTTTAATTTTTAAATTAATTTTAAACTATTTTTTTCTTCATATTATTAGTAATTGGAGCTGATAACACAATATGCTTGGGAGGTAAACCATAGCATAACAACTAGAACAAAGAAATGCAAAAAATATATTAGAGAGAAATATTCTAGACATCATTATGAAAATATCTCCCCTTGTATTTAGGGGATTTCCCAGAGGCAGGAACACACAATTTACATAAAAGGCAACTTTGCTATCTACAAGAAACAGCAAGTTGCAATTTATATTTAAGTGGTGTTATGATTACTCTTAACAAGCTGTCATCAATTAAGATATAGCTGTAGAAAGCGTCTAACAGCAATACACCACATAGAGGAATAAATATTTAAGAGCGTTAGAACAGGATATTGTCAATTATTTGTGTCTACTTCTAAAATAAATATAATAAAACTAGCAGTTACAAAGAGATTTTTATTGTTGTGAATTTCCTTTTTTAAGCATGTGTCCTTTTTCTCCATTTTCACTTGACCCTAATAATGTGAATTTAGTTTTTATGTGTAGGGAAGTACATTGCCAAATTGTTAATGCTACCAATTAAAAAGTCCACCAAGACCTAGTTCAGTGCCCCAAAATATCCTTCAAAAAGGACAACATCACTAATAGAATGTCCTAAAGTTACTGCTGCAAGCTGTAGCTTGCTTTTCAGAGGTATATGTAACAAAAGCATCTAGGTACTTAATCTGCTTCACTACTTGAAAGAACAGGACAGTGAACAAAATCAAAATCCATCAAGAGAAGGCAAGCAAAACAGAATTCCAGCTGTGTGGGCAGACACATACACAAGCTGCATCTGTGACTGTCAACATCTGAAAACACAGTAGTTGACGAGGATTCACCAACCTGGGAAACTAACCAATATGTCCTATTCCTGATTTCAGAAAACACTTTTTTTTTCAATCTCTCAAAAAAAGATCAGTATTCAAATTTTAGATAGATTAACTGCATACTTAATTTAGCTATAGATGTGGAGTTTTATTTTTAAAAGGAACAAAATCTGGATTTGCATGCACTCAAATGCATAAGAACCACTGCTGCAGACAATTTTGGATGTATTTTTATAATACAGGGGTTTCTGCTGCAGTAAGGACTTAAGAAATTCACATATTCTCTCACTCCACTATACACACTCAACCTCACAGTTTTGCATATGCTGCTCATGAATTTCCAAAGAGCAACTCTTTGTGAGGTGTATCAGAGCTAAATAAATTTAATCAAGAAAAGAAAAATCCAGCAAAATGTTGTAATTGAAACCTGGATCAACTTATGATATGACTACTAGTAATATTTTTCTACCTCTAGTGGTTAGCACTACTCTGTGATACTCCTGTACTATCCACTAAGAGGTAAGGGGAAAATTCCTAAAGCTAGCAATAGTGAAGCTACAGTTATTGAGAAAATACAAATCCAACCAGTTCTGGTACTTCACAGATAACTGATCTAATACATTTTTTTTTTCCCCAAATGATTAAGAAATCTCAGCATAAGATGGCAAGGTGGTAACTGAGAGTGGAAAGTAAAAAGAGCAAAGAAAAAGAAAACTGAAGATCCTGTAAAAAACCTAAAGACTACCAACAACTCCAGAAGTATTTCAGGTCAAAATTCTAGCTCCATATTCAATCCCATTAACTAAAAATTAGTTTAATAACAGTAATAAAAACATTAATTATACTTAATTATCTTCAAGATTTAAAGTGAAAGAAAAATAAACCAACAGTGATACAGCACACTCAAGATGTACTTTATGAGGTGGGTAATACATGCCTTTGGCAGCTGAAGATCTTCAGGCCTTTGGCCTTGTGCTATACAACATACCCAAGGCATATATTAATGGCCCCATAAAAACATACCCTGTCACGACTTGTGGCTTAAATAAACATACTTGTCTTTCTCTTTTCCTCCTCCGAATATTGGATGCAGTAAAACTCCACCAGTCTTCAGTTCATATGCCACTATTTGATCTAACTCCTAAAAAGTACAACATGGGTAAGCAAGTATAATTTTGATAAACAGATTATTATTTAAAGAATTCAGGAAAGCTTTTCATATCTTAGTTTAAGCCATGCCTCCTAATTCAAATTGTTCACAAATATAACAAGCATTTTAAAATCAGGGGTGTTCCTCAGCATGGCAAACAATAATAATACAGTAGCAATTAGCATCTAGTACTTTTTCTGGGTCTGAATTGTGGGTCAACTCACAACAGTATTAAATTGTAATATATCTAAAGAGTATTAGTGTTTAATAAATCCACTGCCTCTGACCAAAAGAAACACAGATGATCATCATTTCCTTGCAGCAGAAAGTAGTACAGGGAATGCCTACAGAGGAGACAGCAGCACAGAAACTCACCTTGACCCATGCCCAAGCCAGACAATGGAAAAAGTCTGGTGGTGCTGTGCCCAGGTGAATGAGCATCCTTTGAGGAAGGATATTTGGATGGACTCCCCATCACTCAACGATGAATATGGCTTTTTTATCAGATTGGGTCAGCTTGAGCATAACAACTCCTGAGTGAACTGATGTCTGTCTGCAACCCAGCATCAGTCGAGGAATTTCCAAATGTTGATATATATTGGTTCATATCAAATTTCTTTCATATATTGATAATACATGCATAGCAGTAAGGGCAGAAATGGAAGCTGTGACAGTAGCTGCTCTCAGTGCTATGCAGAAGCATTTTAACTCAGAGGGAAGAATATGAGCAAATTATATCCAGGAGTTGCATGCAGCAGTGAACTCTCAGGACAGACCTTCACCCAGTACAGCACACACAGACAGCACACAGATGGTGAGCTGAATTAGGCAGAAAAGGATGTAGTATTAGATACCAATGTAAGGGATGGAAATGGAGCCCATGGGGGTAAGAATATATTTTTTTTAATAGGAAAAGAATGTGATCAGAGGAAGATGATGAAGATATACACCCCTCTGTGAATTAATGCTAGTGGCAAAGAATAAGAAAACACTGCTGCAATCACTAGGAAGTACCTGTCTCAGAGCATGATATCTGGAAATGTAAAAACAGGGAGAAATTTCTTTTTTTTCCAAGAGAGGAAATCCCTTGTGCAGTGATTTTTTACTGGTTTATTATTTCATTTAGTACTTACATGATGCTAAAAGATACCAGATCCATTACTGATCCAAACTCACACTGGATCCCTTCTGAGCTATATAAATGGCCACCACAATACAACAAATTCACCAAATATATCTCCTTATGAATCCCATATTCTATTCTATGTGTGAAAAAAAGTATCATCTTTTTTGACTTTTTCTTTGGTTTTGCACACAAGCCTAAACAAAAAGAGGAAAACTAATTGCAGTGAAAGACAATGTCAGAAAGCAGTCACAGAAACATACTTTGGTTAGTATGTTCAGTGTTTTTTCTTGCAGCAAGTGGTAAAAAATGTTTCATATCTAAACATTTCTTTAGATTGCAATACAAAACTGTATTCTGGTTTTATATTGCATCTACTTTGATGTGAAATGTCTGAAAGATATAGAAAATACTACTATTGTGTTGTTACCTGTTTAATCCAGTGGCGGTACTCATTAACACCAAAGGTTTTTTTCATCCAAAGGCCATAAATGTAACCAGAGATTCCCTTTAGCACCCATTCATCTGACCTAAAATAAGAAAGAAGCATGAATTACAGCACTTCAGAAAGGATGGTATTTTTGACCAGCTCAAAATATCCAGATTTCACCAGGTTATGTAACTTCTCTAAGTCAATAGGAGTCTGATGAGCTGTGAACAATTTATGTAACTTGGCACCTGGATGGGACTGATGAAACTGAAAAGCCAGGGAAAACTGAACTTTTACCAGAGAAGCACAGATTAAAATATAAAAACCAAATTCTATTAGTGGAAACAGTAACAACAAAAAAGTGGAAATGGACCCTAAAGTTACAACTGCTAATCTGTAAGATTTTAATTTCACAACAAGTATCTCAATGCAATGCAGAAGATTTAGACAGCAAATAAACAAAACACCTATGTCACAGTTTGGTGGACACCCATTTAAACATCTAAGAGTTATGTTCTAAGAGAGAGAAATATGGATAAAACCTACAAAATTATCATAATCAATAATTCTAGATATAAAAATGACATATAGGGAATGATGAAGTGCATAAAGACATTAAAAAAGGGAGTCATCATGAGGGAGAAAAAAAGTCTTCACCACAGAAGTAGGCTAGCAATAAGGGAGAGGGGAAAACAGAGTAGCAGAAACATCAATTTAAAAACATACTCTGGGAAATACACTTTTGCCATGAAAAAAACCCAATGGGCTCCTTGTCCTCAATATATAAAGTGTATGAAAAAGGCTTTAAAATAAAAACTGATCAGAACTGAGACAATAGGAAGAGATTTCCTAAGAGATGGAATTATAGGCATCTTAACACTCCAATGAATTTGCCCATTTGACACTAATTTCTGCATTCCCCTCCCTGAATTTTTGTAATTTATTAGTTCTGTGCTCCACAAGTAATTCCTTGTGCTACGCTTCTTCATCCAAAATATATGACAGATATTTATTGATTATACAGAAGTGTCTCCCTTCTAAAATTGTCAGGTGTCAGAAGCACAGTACAACATTCAGTAGCAAGAATTTCAGAGAGAAGACGAGAGAAGACATCTCTACACAGTCTTTGGAATCTTTATATCTCACATTCTCCTTTCAAACAAACAAGTACATACTCAAGGACTTTCATTTATTGAGTTAAATTTATTATTTTTCTTTTTTTTTTTTGTTTAATCTTTCTTCTACAGTTACCAGTTATTCTACTGATAAATTGCAACATAAAAATTGTCAGTTCCCTAGATTTTCCCCATTTTCTAGAGAGTACAATGGTAAAACACTTACCAGGACATTCTGGATATAAAACATCCAAAGAACTGCTGGGCCAGGGCCTGTGCTAAGCACCTCCTTGTCAGTGGAGTTTCATCTATAATCATTGCGCTGTGTAAAAGATTTGTGCTGGACCCCCACAAAAACAAAATAACACAATATGAACATCAGCTTCAAAGAAACAAAATAGAGACCTTGCTTTAAAAGCCAAAACAAATAAAATTAATCTTTCACTGGTTTACTAATGAGATAGCAACATCTCTTTTTAATACCCTTAAATCAGGCAGATCTCCTGCCATTACCATCTCAATACAACTAAGTATACTTTGATGTAGAGCCAAAATAGTTTGGTTTAACTGGTGAAACTCTTTCAAATTCCTGTTACTTTCTTCCAGATGAAGAAAAAAAGAAAACACAATCAAACTTCTGCACTTAATTTGATCTAAAATATTTCACGCATGGCGTTTCCAATTTCAGAAAGAAAGCTGCTGCCAATTTTTTTCTTAAAGAAGATAGAAATCCAGCATCTTTGTAACAGATAATACTGGAAATGGTGTTAGGAGTCTGTAATGTCAACAAAAGCCAGTCTTTGCAAACTAGAGCCCAAAACTCAGGCTACAAAAATAATAGGAGCTTCACACATTTCTGAACAGTCTTGGATCTAGAGCTTCCAGGCCTGTGGATTTAGAAGGTGTAATTTTCTCAAATACTAACCTGAAAATACTCATGGATGCATAAGCAGCCACTTCAACATAAGCTTCATCTATGAAAACAGTCTTGAAACAGGAGTAGGGATAGCGGCAGGTCAGAATCTCCTCATAAAATTCAAACACTTCATGAAGGTATGAAGTGGTATGTTTGAGCAGTGGGAGAAGTTGTGGTAAGCAAAAGTGAGTCACCTATAAAGAAAGGAAAAGTTGGTACAAGACTGACATATTTCAATCTGTAAATATCAAGTATATTACATAAGAGGAAAAAACCTGCTGTCATATAGCTGCTGTAAATTTAAGAGCATAAAGCCTTTTCAAGCTGTGATAACTATCATGGCAGAAATGTGCACCACAGTGTCCATCTGTCAGAGAAATAACAGGAAAATTATTTTTAACAGATAATAACAATGTCTACCTAATGATGTCTGTCATTTAAAAACACATGTTCTCCTTTGATTTTGCAATCCAATGTCTTTTAGAAATAACATTTTTCTTTCATGCAGTAAAGAATTGCCTCTTTTCACATCAGTTACGCAGCACTACCATTTAAAAGACTTGTTACAGCTAAAACTACAACTTTTGACATTACTGGGTTTTTTCCACAAACTTATGATGCAGGCAACAACACTGCCTTCAGCAGTGACACAGGAACCAGGCTGAGAATGACAAATAAGTCAGCTCTGCAAAAGTCAAACTCTACAGTAATCAGTTTGGGTTTTTCAACTATCAACACTTTTTTTTTTTTTTTTTTTAACAGCTATTATCCTTCACAAGTGAGCATGTCTCACCAGTAAAAGTCAACAGATTAGCACTGCTGAGGACTAAACTCTGATGTTTGCCTGTGGAGAAGTAAAACATAGCAATTTCCCTGTATTTTCCTATCATGCTTTCCAGAGAAGAATATACAGGCCAATCTTTGCTGGTAACTTAATCTACCTGACAGAATAAATCCATCTTTACCTAAACTGAAACTACAAATGTAAACATAAAATTGTGGACCTCACCATTATAGAATCAATCTGCTAAGCATGAACACTCAGTATCAAATTTCTTTCAGAAGACTAATTGTGAAGCAGTAATTTTCATGTACCATTAGAAAAGAGATGGGTTTAACTCTATTTTGAAAAATAATGCTTTTACCAATTCCAACTGAATTAGTCCCATAAATTCAGATATAAACAAAACCTTTACTCTGGAGATAAATTAAATACAGAAAGTATTGGACAATTTTGTCATATAACTGTAGTAATGAAGGTTATATCTAGACAGACCTGTATTTGATCAATACATACTAGCTGAATCATAAAAATAACCACTAACTCTTTATACACACTCAGAAAAAGGAGGCCTCTATGAAGATTATTACCTCATGCATGTATGGATCAACAAGGATTTCAAAAGGTCCTATTGCCAAGGAGATGTTGGAAGCTGCAGTTGGAATAGTCAGCATGTAATGAAAAGTCTTCTTTCTCATATCGTGGGTATACACAGTTTCCACCAGATCTCCATTTGAAACAGCCACCATTGCAGCATCTACAGTATACTCCAGCTTCCAGGTACACAACTCAGAATAGGAATCAACACAAGGAAACCAAAATCTAGGGAAGTTAGGATTGGGGAAAGAATGGTTAACAATTATACTTAATAATTATGCCCTCTTTTTGACAGATTATTTTTCTCTCGAGTTCCAAACTATCTCCATAAAAATATTCTGAACGTTGACATACTGACTCCTACTACACATTAATTTTATAAAGCACTGCAACATTCCTTGCTCAGCTTCTGATGAGTTTAAGAGCTCAGGACTAGAGATACTAATTACTAATCATTAGATGCTACTTCACATCAGTAAGCTCCTTTCAAGCACAAATTAAGTTTTGGAATTTTTCATTTAAAAGAATTCAATGTAGCTGTTTCTATTTCCTATACTTTGAGATTAAATAGGAAATACAGTCTATCATTCAAAGATCTTTTTCTTACCTTGTAGAATTTTGATAACCACATGAAAAGACATGAGCCCCTCTTTCTGCCATGCTGCCCTCCATGTTGGGTACCACAAAATGAAGGCCTCCTTTTGGCTGGTCCAGAGAAAAGTTTATATGCACCTTCAGGACTTTTAACTCTGCAACACCAAGACAAAAGTCAGAGTAAATATATATAATTCATGTGAAAGTTATTTCAGAATAATCATTCAGTTTTGGACTCTTGGTATTTCAAGATTATGTGTGTCATTCTCATGGACCTCCAAGTCTATTTTCTAAGTTAAAAAGCTTACAAATTAAGATCTCTTAAGTTTAATTTACAGGAATATTTATTAATTTATAAAAACTGTAAAGGGTATTAAAAAAATCTTGAAACCACTTCTCTGTATTACTGAGAAGTGTGAAGGTATTTTTTAGACTTCAACTGGAAAGATACAGGTGAGAAAAAAAGGAAACAGTCATAATCATTCAATAATGTAATACTACTTCTATTTATTTTAATATATTATCTTCCTGTGCCAGCTACTCTATAGCATCCTAAATTAAGCTTTCAGAATATTTACCATCAACATGTTTCCACAGCTCCGAGGGAACCTTAATGCAGAGTTCTCCATTTCCAGCATCTGGGTCCACAGCACTGACTGCAGCAGCATAGGCATTGGAAAAATAGTTGAGATTCCTCCTGTCAGAAATACCCAGTTAATTCTTAAAGTACACACCAAACTACAAAAAACAACTTGGGAAGTTATATAATTTCTATACTGAATTTTATGGTGCATGTTCAACCAAGTATTTACTTTGGGTTTTAAAGGAGTGGAAGGAAAAGAAAAGGTAAAAATTAGATTTCAAAAACCAGAAGTTAAAGCTAGACTCTTACAGAAGTGATACATGATCAAGAAGACTTAAGCAGTAATAATCCTCAACTAATTAATGTTCAGTGTTCTTCCTAATAAGATTAATATTTACATTTATTGGAATAGAAATTAAAAAACCTTTTTTTGGGAAAATTTTGGATTGTTTGTATGTTTATTCTAAAGTTCTGTTTTAAAGATCTGTCTTGTCATATACTGCAGGGGTTTTTTTTTAATATTGCTTTTCTAAATGTAGTAAGATTTTAGCTTGGCAATGATATTTTCCTCTCTTAGGCTTGATGGATGGGAATAGTTTTATTTTATGCACTTTTAAATATCACATAAAATATCAGATGCGAGAGTTTTGGCAATACACACACAATGTGTATTAATATGAAAGAAATATGTATTATACTTTTTAGTCTCTAGAAACAGGTTTAAGTGTTACCATCTTTAGTCTACTTAGGATTTCACTTATTTCATTTTATAATGTTCAGATACTGGAGAAATGACCAGTCAAGTTCAGAATAACCCTGCTTTTGCATCTTTATGTGATAAATTTTATACTCTTTCAAAATGTATTTTTAAACTGTATAAAATGTGAGCAAAACCTTTCTTAGTTCTAATCCTCTATACAGAGTTTTCCAAAAGCTTGCACAACTCTTATCTGAAGAGAAAGTATCTGAATTACATGTCACCTTTTTTAACAGTGTTTAGGTACCACTGATGAATCCAACCACCATGGAGGCAGAGCCACAGTCAAACATAAAGCTCCTGCAGAATCAACAGAATGGTTTGGGTTGGAAGGCACTTTTAAGGTCATCTAGTCCAAGCACCCTACAGTGAGCAGGGACATCTGTAACTAGATCAGGTTGCTCAGAGCTCCTTCCCACCAGAGCTTGAGTCTTTCTAGGGATAGGGCATCATCTACCACCTCCCTGGGCAACCTGTTCCAGTGTTTCACCATCCTCACCATAAAAAAGAAAAATAGCATTTTTTCTACTACAAATCTACTCTATTTTAAAACCATTACCCTTTGTCCTACTATAAGAGGCCCAGCAAAAAAGTTTGATCCCATTTTTCTTGTAAACCCCCTTTACATATTGAATGTATTGAAAGGCCACAATAAGGTGTCCCCAGAACCTTGTCTTCTCCAGGATGAACAGCAACACTCTCACTCTTTCTTGACAAGATTCCATCCCTCTGATCATTTTCGTGGCACTCCTTTGGACTGGCTCCAACAGGTCGTGTGTTTGGGGCTTCAGAGATGGACACAGTACCCCAGCTGGGTTCTCACCAGAGCAGAGTGGCAGAATCACCCCCCTTGACCCACTGGCCACATTGCTTCTGGTGCAGCCCAGGATACAGGTATTCTAGGCTGCAATCACACATTGCCAGCTCCAGCTTTTCATCCACCAGTACCCCAAGTCCATTTCTGCAGGGCTGTTCTCCATCCCTTCACCCCATAGCCTAAACTGACACCAGGGATTGCCCTAACCCAGGTTCAGGATAACTGCTCCACAATGGAGTATGTTAATTTTTTGGCTGTGGACATCACTATTCCATGGAATCTGAAGTCTACACAAAGCAGACATGATCTCATTTCAGGGTTTTACTTTCATCTAACTATTCTCTATTCACCACCCACAGTGAAAAGAGCATTCAATCCAAATTGCAGTCCCTTACTTAGAAGAATGAAGGGTAATTAACAATGTCAGCATCATGCTGTAACTCTAGGTATGTCAAACACCACACTTATATTTCTAGTCTTCTACATCTAAAAAACTTTGCTAAAACACTGAAACATATTGAGAACATATTTTCACGCAGTTCTTCATCTTTGGCAATAATAGTGCACAAATTCCCTGGCACCACTACCAAGACTGAGAATGTTAGAAGCAGTAAACTCGTCTACTTTGCTTGGAAGCTTCTGAAAATAGGACATGAATAGTAAATAGGAGCATATGAGCATAGAAACACCCAAATCCCAAGTTTTAATACATAATTCTTTCCTTTTTCATAGCTGAAAGTGTACCTAAAGATAGGGTATCTTTTACACCAACAACTTTTGAAAGCATAAGGCTGAATCTGTACAAGGGAATATACTATAACTAGGGCCATGGTTCCAGAACAATTCAAACCAACCTGAAGTCCAGCCGATGGGCTGTCTCCTACTCCTAGCCACACATTCCTGCTCCCTCACTCATTAAGGGGACTACTGTTCATCTACTCCTGTGCTGATGCAGCTGTATGTGTCAAATGGAAATAAACCCAAACCAGTGGGTTTTCTTGCAAACAGCTTTCAGTTGGTTTAGCTGCCTGATCTTACATCCTAAGGAGTCAAAGTGCTTCCCATACTGAAGTATGGGAGACTGTCAATGGAATAATAACCACCCCAATCAATGCTGGTTTATAGTGTCTTCAAATGGCAGCCTAGGAAAGCAACAAGTACCATTGGAAAAACACTCTTTAAAAAAACTCTGCTAAAATCTATCTCAGTAATTACAGAAACTAAAACCAGAAAATAAGAGTAACATTCTGTTAGATGGGGTCTCAAAAGTTTTTAAGCTAGACTAGTTCTCACAATTACTGACAGGGAATTCCTTTCCAATAGATCAGTGAGGATTTGTTCCAAGTCTCAGGATCGTGAGGAACTTGTGGTTACATTTTACACACCAAAGGATCCATAGACAGGAAAAGGTTATGATTTTATAACAAGAAAGGTAGACTCCACAGGGCTTAACTTTTTATGGAAAACAGTCTATTCTGATGTTTCTATCTTTAAGTTTTCCAATTAAAATGGCTGATTCACTGTAAAAGGAAGACATTAAAGACTTAATACCACAGATTATTTTTTTCATAGGTTGAGTTATTCTCAATAAACCAGATATGACCATTTAAAGATATGACCATTCAAAGAAAAACAGAGCACATGCTAGAAGTTATTGCCCAAGGAACAAAGATAAATTTTCCTTATAATAAGTGTAGTTGTCAGTGAAGTACAATGCATTCACGTTTTTTTCCTGGTGGAGATACATTTTATTATTAGAATTCACCCTTATACAGTCACTTACAACCCAAGTACATGTTTATTGACTGACTGGAAACAAGCAGTCCTGAAGAGACATTTTTTTAAAGGTACTCATCAACTTAAACTATACCTTCATGTCAACTTTCTGTAGCACCTCTCATTATTATGTGCAACAGTGCTGTAAACAACCCAAACAGTCTCTTTCTTCCTCTGGTATTTAACATCAACTTGGCAAAATAAGTTATTTTAATATTAATAACTTATTATTAATAGTTAATTCATTATTCTCCATTCATGCCATTAATTAATTTAATATTGTACTATGCTTCCCATACACAATTAGCACTTGGTTTTGGAGTCCTACCCCTAAATATAGGGTATAGAACATTATGTATAGTGTCTGTTATGTATCTAATATGTACACAGAGGTAATGTATTAATAAGGCAACAATCTGAAACTTTGCCACACTGAAAAACCTTCATTCTTGACCAAGGTTAAGGGTTTTGCCATCTCTTTCTTCAAAAGTTCTCTGCATGTCTGTTTATTTCTATCATGACTTTATAACTAGATAAGCATCGTAACAGTGGAACTGAAGATTATTTATCACAGCAAAACAAGATACACTCAACCTAGCAGTAATTTTTCAATTTTGTGCGTAGGCTAAAGGTTTGATTATTGACTTCTCAGAGGAAAGAAAACTGCAAGACATGCCCTGA
The DNA here is from genome assembly GCA_024611195.1 of Ceyx melanurus. Taxonomy (NCBI): domain Eukaryota; kingdom Metazoa; phylum Chordata; class Aves; order Coraciiformes; family Alcedinidae; genus Ceyx; species Ceyx melanurus. Next base: position 4,020 of record JANHGL010007223.1, on the reverse strand, counting down.
AGGCTTTTACTGATGCTTGTAACTAAAGCAACAGTGAAGCTGAAGGATAACAAAACATCTTCAGAATTTTAATGCTTAAAAACTATGAGGTTCCAATTAAAAAAAAAAGGGGCTCAACTAGTGAATGAGCAGGTATACACTGTTGAAGGTTAAAATTATACTGAATAGAGTACTTATGTGCATTATGTGCACATTAGCTTGCTATATAAACAAGTACCCTTTATACAAAAGCAGTAATAAAATGCAGTAACTTCTTAGTTGTCAGTAGTTATCACACATAAGTTATCACACATAGTTATCACATAAAAGTGTGAGGCACATCACCAGGCAATAGCAGGATCATCACAAAAATAACTTACCACAGATCAAACCACTGCATTAAAACTCCAAACTTTTGCTGCCACTATTTAACAGTTTACAGTCTTAGCCATAGGATTAAGAAAACAGGGATCTCTTTTGCTCATTTGAACATAAAAGGGGCTGAGGTACAAGCAGTTGCCTCAGTATTCAGAATGCACACTGAGGGATTTCTGTAAATTGTAGCCCAGAAAAATAAATGGACAAAATAGAGAAAGCAACAATTTACAAGGAAAAGAGGGAAGATGAGGATAGAGGCAGCTCTAACACTCAAAACCAGCATCTCTAAAACAAGGCCCAAGCAGATCATTCTCCAACACTATGTGCAGTCTTTCCAAGAATTGAAACTCTTCCTTCAAAGTATGAACAAAATGGGATTCTCTGCCACCTTGTGTACACATAGTAAAATGCTGTGAACTGTTTTATACCTTACAGCACTATTCAGATGCTTGCTCATTCAGGGAGAAAGTGACTGCATTATGTCAGTTCATTAATTATTCTATTATGAAAAAGCTATGATGTCCTGAAGCCTCAGAAGGAAATTACAAGACAGAAGACCAACTTTATTTCAAGATAAAACTTAAAAAGTCAGGTGGTACCTGAAATTATAGTTTGGGATTGACTGATAAACTGGAAATGGCAGCAAAGCTGAAAATACATTTATGCACTAATCAAACATTTCTAACATTTCCTAGAAAATTCACCCATTTTTAATTACTTTTCCAGCGAGGGCTTTTTTGTCATTCATCAGAAGTGACAATATACAAGACCAAAAAAAAATCCCGAACTGTTTCACCTTCTGCAACACTGAAAACTTAAAATGGCAAGAGATAGTGTGTCAAAAATTTTTGCATCAATAGATGATAAAACCCAAAAGTATTAGTTGAACTGAAAACAAGATGAATGTTCAAATTCAGAACATAAAGAGCTGACAGATTATCTCATCTAAGAAGTAGCAAAGAACATTGTGGTGAGACAATTTCAGCTGGTGCTGCTTGTATTTTATAGAAGAAGCTCTCTTGAAGCTTGACATTCTCAACCCTCTTTTAACTGTTATTTTGTGTGGAGAGTTTTCTCAGAAAAAGGTCATGATTTACTGTCAGTGAACAACTCATGTTGATAAGACCAATGAGCAGCTGTGAAGGAGCTGTGAGAGTCTGTCCTTGTAGCTAATTCTGAAGAGGCCTCCAAGTACTGATACGAGACTCCTGCCTTCCTCCCTCGGAATGTAGAAAATAGAACTTTGTCCACCTGCAAAACTTTGCCTGAGAAACTGCTAGCTTCACACAGGGGGGATGATAACTGTTATTTCTGTAGCTCTGCTGTTTGACCAACAGTAAAGATGTAAACACGCTTTACTTTTAGGATCACTATAAATGTAGAATGGTTGTGAATAAAGAGGAAGGACGCTGAACAATCACATTGATTGCAGTCGTCACTTTGGGTGCAGCCGATAGTCCGGCTACAGGGGGCCCGACTGAGCCACCTTGGCTCCATTCGCAGCTCCGTGAGGAGAACGATGGACTCAGACTGAGTAGAGTCTTTCCTCCTGCAGCGCTCTTTCCGACAATTTTGCATAAGGTATTTCATCAGAAAAAAATACACAACTCATGTAATACTTTTTAGCCTTTTGACTTCTGAGATACAGAGAGGCATACTAGTCTTTTGTTAAGAATATTTGCTGACCTCTGTCTTTCAGAAGTATGAATAACACAGGAGATATGAAACACAGAGCCTTTCTATTGAGTTGGAATAGCAACATGAACATAAGTTTCAGTAAAGCTGAATGAGAATACTTAGTGAAAACATATACCTGTCATGCTTCTCTTACTGAAAGACAGACTGATGCGAGATTTTTTTTTTACAAAGTCTCTTTCTGTATCACTTCCCTCAAGCATGTAGCAAGCTGCATGGTTTAAACTTGCTCTTTAATGCTAGATGTTGAAAAAAGGTGAAACTTTTCCTTTCAAATTTCAAAGTGAGTTTAGGTATCATTCTAGGACTTACACCCTCATGTACAATGCTAATATATAATGACAGTTTAATTCCTTAGGAAAGACTGAAAGCTTTACTTTCTAGCACTTCAGAACAGTTAGAATCCCCCTAAAAAGGATTTGAATTTTTGACTTACTGAGCAATAGCAACAGTAATACCAAAGAAGTCACAAAAGAGCTAGGAAATACAGAATAGACTCAAGTGGCTCAGTATCAGGACTAACAAAATGTCAGAATTTTGATACAGTGTCCTATATAAATGAACATTGTATTTGCAAACTGAATTACTGAAACAACTGCGTAAGTGATGAATAAAGGAATATAGAGTGTCTGTCATAAACAGATCAAATACAAGGATGTGTAACTTAGGATAAAAAGCAGCACTTCAATCTCAGTAACTGAACACAAGCTGTCTTTAATGCTCTGGTTTTCAGGCAATGGCCGGAAAAGTTAAGTCAGGTTTAACCTTAAATCTGAGATGGGATAAGAAACATCACCTCTTATAAATCCAACTACAACATCTGCAAATGCTGCTGTTCTCACAAATCACTAGCAGGAACCCTGCAGTTTGCTTCAGAATAATTCTAGCTATTCCCCATGTGCCTCCATCAGCTCTATGAGTTCACCAAGGTGTTACCACCTCTGGAGCTGCTTACTGAGCCTTCTCCATCTCTTCAGAAACAATTCTTACAAAATCTTATTAGGAAAATGGGAGGTATTGCCAAACTTTGATAGTATATGAATTTTATGTTTAAAACAAAAATTATCATCCAAGCAAACATTACACATCCTAATAATGAGTACAACATTTGCAAGACAAATAATCAGTTCATAACAGTATTGGTCTATATAATATTACACTGATGCAGCTAAACTGATTTTAGGCATTCTAACGGAGAATAACCTAAGATTCAAAATTATTGCCAAAATATTTATCAAAATTAGTTTCATACCAAAAGTTACAATTTGGAAATCCCCAGTTAAAATTTGCCAGTAGAACAGGTCATGCTTAAAAGCAACAGAAGACTGTACATCTGAAGAGTTGTAAACACTTACTGCTTTGACTCATGGTGACAGACCTCCAGCGTTGGATCATTGTAGATGAAGGCTGCTTCCAAGTCGTTGACTCTCACTCTGTAAATCCGACACTGTTTACTGTTCAGTTTGATTCTATTCAAGTTTGCAATTGTGGGAAATATTGTCAGTTCCACATAGCCCTATGGAAACACAAATTAAAACCTTCTATAAAATCTTTACGGTTGAAAGGGCCCCCACGGCACATCAAGTCCAACACTAGCCATACATTCCCTCAA
>JANHGL010007222.1:100671-120104 GCA_024611195.1 Ceyx melanurus | reverse complement strand
TATATATATATATGTGTAGGTATGTATATGTGGCCCACATAAATTAATCATAAACACATAACATGTATTCAACTAGCCAAACAAACAAAATAAACATGTCATTGGCTACCTTAAAACAATATTGACCTTGTTGATAACTTTTCCTGACTAAAGAATGTTGACTCTACAGCCACACTAAAACTTACAGCATTTAACAAAATATTTTTAAGAGATATGCCTAAATTCAAGGGAATTTCACAGGGAGAGGTCTCCGTGACTGATAAGAAGGGAGGAAGTTTTCATATCAATAAATATGGTGGCATCTACCAGGTAGAATATTGTAATAATCCTCTGGGTGCTACTTCCCTCCCACTAGTGTGTTGGACAGTTTAGATTAGCACCACATGTGTTTTGGTAGGGTGAGCTGGAAACCAGTGTACATACAGAGACTTCATTCCTTTTGCAGCCTGGTTTTCACCACGTTCCAGCTCCCCCCAGGCAAAGCATTGCTGGTATGTACAGAGTTTCCTCCTTAGGAACAGGTGGAAGCACAGAGTCAACAGAACTGAGGAGAGGAAGAGAGAAGGAAAGGCAGGGAAAGGATAATGGAGAAACTATGGGCTAGGGAGGGGAGAGGGGGAGGTCAATTTTGGTAGTATAGACAGACACAAGGGGATTGCCCAGTGATGCTGAGGAGGCAGCAGCATTCAAAAGTGACGGCAGTAAGTCAGGAAGGGAACGGTTCTTGTGGAGATGTGGTAAAGAAATTTGGGAATTATCTCTTTAATTATCTCTGTGTCTTGAGATGGGTGGGGAATAACAACAGCACAGGAGGGAGATGTGGAGTGAAAGGGAAAGAACCAGGCAGGCACGAGTGCCAGAGAAGTTACTGTTTGCTGCTGGAGAGCAGAATGGGGACCTGTGTGCCACGTTGCTCCTGCTGCTGGCCCACTCCCAGAGGCACTGAAAGCAAGGGAACAACCTGTCTTTGAAGACTACATGTCAGACCTCAACCCCAGCTCCAGCCCAGTTCTCCTAGCTCTAAATGGATACAGAAGTCTGGCTCAGCTGGTCATGGTGCAGGTAAGCCTGCAACCTCACCAGAGAATAGCAGCAGTATCAAGGGTATCTCTGGCAGATGCTTTCTGATAGCTTGAGGCTTCCTTTCTCTCCTGTATCCTCTCCTTGTCCTCTTCCCAACTTCTGAATGTGCCCTGCTGTGCCCTCAAATGCTGAGCCTACACCTACATGCCTACATCTCACCCTCTACAGCAGTTCTCTAAGGTCAGCTAACAGCAGCCCATGGCAGCCGTTTAGTAGACAAGAGGTGCAACTGAAGTTCTCTTTTCCTTTAGGAAATGCTTGTAGAGAGAGATCATTGTGCAGCATGTGTAGGTTCTAAGTATCCATATGCAGGACAAATTAATAAAAAATTATTCCCTGATTCCGTATTCACACTGTAGATTTCTTGGCAGGAAAGACTGTTTACTTATTTGTGGCGGTATAACAAGACCTTTACTCTATTGTTTACAAGCTTTGGCCAGAAGATGAGAAAGAAAAAATGACCTCAAATTAATCCTCGCACCAAGCTCATTTATGATTGAATTAAATCACAGCTTCAGAAATGATTGTCAGAATTAGCTGTGCTCCACTGTCACTGACCTATTAAAATTCAAGGTGTCGGGCCTGTCCCACTGGACAGACATATCCTCCATCAGCAGGCAAGACACCAAGTCACACAGGCATGCACCGAGATTCAGGTGGAACTCCAAACAACTGGCTCCAAACAATTTCTATGGATTGTCTTCTTAAGCTCAAGAGCAGTGATGAACGCCCCATTATTCTGGTTTTGTGGAAAAAATACAGACCCCAGTGGGAACTCTGTTTTCTGCATGGACAGGCACATGAAGTCTCACATTGTTTTTCAATAAAAGCTCTGGGCTGGTCTGTTAGTTGTTAAAATGGTTCCATCTTTTTCCCTTATGGCTTTTGTATTTGAGAACTGAGGACTAATACCAATATTCTTTTCAGCCTTTAAAGAAGAAATACGTTCCTAGTGGAGGAGAATGCCAGAGTAAACACCACCAAAGTTAGCAAAATATTTGCAGGTCATTACACTGGTTCTGTTTTTAAAGAAAACTTGGGTCAGAAACATTGCAGGAAGATTCACTGCAATACATCTCCAGTAAAGGAATGACAAGATACAGTTACTCAGTTAAAAATGCCAAAATTCAAATTAAATGCTATTCCTAGGCATTATTACCTAAATGGTTCATCTGGCTGAATTCATGGTGTGACAATGAATGACAGCTATAATAAAAATCAGCAATGCTATGATTGTTTGGGTGGGTTTTTTTTCCCTTTCAGAGAATTCATAATGTGTTTTTTAATCAGAGGGAATCCAGCTTTCAAAAATCATGGGACATTTCTGTGTAACCAGTCTGCTGCTGCCTTGTCCACTGGTGCCAGCAGAAGTTAAGCACGGAAGGTGGGCTGTGTCCCAGGCAGGGCCTCAAACTCCCAAGAGTTTGAGGCATTAACACCAACACTGCAGCTTCTCCTGGGGAAAAGGAGAAATCTTCAACATAAAATTTTTTTAACAGACCGTAAATGACATGGTCTAAAGAATCACCTGAATACTACAAACACTGACCTCTAAGGGAAGTCCAGGCTCAGAGCTGAACTGCATGGCTTAAATGCAAAGAAGTGTAAGAATTGTCATTTTTTTCCTCAAAACTGAAGGAGGACAGGGATTCAATATTTTCTCTTAATCCTTGCTTTGATAAAATGGACTCACCAGAGCTTGGCTTTGGTTCTAAACTGGCAGCGACACAGGATAACACTGAAGTCAAATCAATCTATTTAGAAAATGCTGAGATAATGTTTCTAAATGTAAATGTGTACACTCTACAGTCCTAAACAATGACAGTGACCCCACTCACTGTTTGGCTATGATGGAATTTGCCCCCAGAAAATGCTATTTTATTAAAGATGCACAGACATACACACCCCCAGAACAACAAACTGTGCTTAACAGATCACTTCAAGTACGAAAGAATCAGAGAATACAATGGAGATCTTTTTCATAGCATTGGTCCCATTTGTGTTACTGGAATAATATGCTATGGTAGGGGTTTAGAGGATCAAGTCTATGTAGCAACTATCTATGATCCTTTGGTTTTATGCTCAGATAACATTATTCTCTAGCAACAGAAAGAGAATGCCCTGTTGACAGGTACCCAACCAGCACGCAAAGCCACTGGCTGCCTGGGGCTGACGTTCAACTGCAGCTGCTTTCACATACTGATTTATTCTGCTCCTCTCACCTGTGCCTTGTTTCCCCCCTGCAAATTCCCACAGACACATCAACATGGAGATAGACGCACTGTTTTTCACAGCCCAGTTCTCAGCAATTCAGCCAACATCCCGAGACTGACCCCAAAAAAGGTGGTGGCTTCTCCACACTGTCTTCTGCCCCAGGCCACAGATCTGCCCCTTGGTACATCCTACTGAGATGCCAAATTCTGAGCCTTTGCGAGTATTTTAGTTGTGCAAAATAACCTTTGCCTCAGTGTAACATTACTGCTATTATTAAATTTAATAAATGTATTTATTTTACAGGTTTTTCCTTAAAAAATGTTCAAAGGAAGACTAAGACCAGACTGCAGGATTTAGTATTTCCCAGTGGCAACCAGTATCACTGTATTTTTTTAGGCAAGATTCTATCCATACAGGAGCAGTTTCACTGCAAGAATTTATAACTAGTTTCTGATCAAAGTACTGCCAAATCACAATGCAGCTCAAGATTTTTGATAGGCTCAATGTGCCAGACTTCATTTTACTATTATTTTTTAAAAGATTAACTTGCGAATCAGAGAGGCATTTTCTGAAAACCAAAGATAAAACCCCTCCCTTTTGCAGAGAACAGCACAGATAGAAGATAAAAAAGCTCATGAACAACATGGTCAAAAATATATTTAGGGTCAGCATCGTAGAACCTGGCTTATTAGATGCCTTTGCTGAGAACAGGTTTCCCCAATAACCTGTTCAAGGAATTAAGATTTCTGGAGACTGATAGCAAGGGAATAGCCGAGACAGGAGATGCCAATGGGTGCAGCCTTGGGCTCCTCTGCATTTTCTTCCCCAAGGGCTTCCCAGAGATGACCTTCCCCAGGGAATTGTATGCCTGATGCAGTGGGAGAGGATATCAGAATAACCAGCAGATTCAAGTTCTTCTCAGTTGGAGTTAGTGGAGTGTCAGCTTTAAAGCTGAAGGGACCACGAGGAAAGAAAAGAGTTATCTGTGCAGAGGTGCTGTGCATCCTCAGCAGTGTTGTGCTGACACAAACCCTCATCTCTTGTGGGAGGATTCCTGCTGCTTCCCAGAGTGACATAAGGGAAGGGGTCCATCAAAGAGGGGAAGCAACTAAGGGGAGTCTAGAGAAAAAAGACTTCAGCACACAGTGCAAATCTGTTCAGTCAACTCCAGCTAATGTGCCTAACAAGTTGTAAGACAAATGTGAGAATAAATGTAGTGAATAGTTTCTGGATTACGAGCAGTGGCACTACAATATCAGCATGATATCTCAAGTAGCTTCTGATTAGCATAAATACAAAGTTATCACGGAAAACTGTTGCCATAAATCTTCACAATTCCGCATTGTAACATTTTTCCCATTACCTCCTCTGAATGACACAATGCATAGCAGGGCCTTCTGCTGAAATGAGGTCACTCAAGCATGCACACTGAGACTGGGCTTTCACCCTCCCCTCCCTGTGGCACACCAAAAGGAAACAAACCACCAGGCACCAGTAATGTTGACTTGCAGGGGACAAAACACAGTAGAAAGAAATGCAGCCATCGAGTTTTGCTAGAATTGGATCAACAGGACCTAGAGCTATGCAAAGATTCATTTCACCTATGCCTCTGCAGATTTTGCCAGTACACTGGTTTTCTCTGCTTGATCTCCCACCAGCAAATTTCAGATTTGTGGGGTGGAAACTCAGAGCTAGTGCTGAACCTTGGCAAATTCTGCCAGGTCCTTTTTCCCTTGCACGTTATCAGCGTACAGTTAACTCCTGCTGCCTCTGGCAGTGTAGGGGCATGCTAGTATCGTACATGCTGTGAATCATCAGACAAAATGTTTTAAGAGCAAACAAGGAAAAAGACCTAGTGCTGACTTAACACAACCTACTGCCACAGTGTTTCCAAGGCCACTTACCTGTGTCTACAGAGAGAATACAAGATTTTTTATGGATGAAGGACTTGTGTGGCAGGTGGGATATTGAAAGGTGCAGATCCACGCCCACCAGCCATGAGCTTTGCTTTGAAAACACATTCCTCCCATCTACCAAAGAGCAGGCTGGGATCATTGTGTTCATTTGGGTTGGATAGACTCGTCCATATGCAGAGACATGCCAGGGCCACAGAAGGTGCAACACTGTCTGATTAGTTAAATTGGGATTTTTAGGGCAAAAACCCATGTAATCATTTAAAAAAGGGTTATGCTGGATCACACTGGGACTCAAGCAGGTGAAATTACCTTCAGTAACTGATCAAACCATTACACTACTTTTTGTCAAGTGACTGTACCATGGCATTTGGCTTATACAAAAAGTACTGTTCAGTGAGAGATATAACTACTGGAAAGAACATTTATAAAAGCATGTTTATATTTCCTAAGAATTGAAGAAAGTGTATGGCATTTTCCTGCATCTATAAACAACATGGAGTCATATAAGGTACTGTTCCAATAACAATGTAAAAATCTTGTTGAAAGTTAAACAACAAGAACTCATCTTTATCAAATTATTTTTATTCTGGATTTTCCATGGGAATCAGCCTAGGCTTTAAGATGTATCATTTGCACAAGAGAGAATACTTACTAATCACCTCTTTTTCTGAAAATTAAAATACAAAAGATGTACCCAGAAATCCTAAAGATGTTCCCAGGGAAACAAGTTTTCCTGTATCCTTGCTACTGAATACATTGATTATATTAAATGTGAATTGTTTTCCTGGCCACTCTCCCACAGTGTGGAGAGCCATTCAAAATCATGTTTCCTTGAACATTTAGCAGCTGACAATTGCTGTCTGCAGACTACCTGCCAAGATGATACTGCATACAAACAAAATACACAGTATAATACACTACATATGCATACGAAACAGAACAGGTCATGTTTATCCCTCCTTGAATATGTATGTCGGCTTTCACAGTGCTGGAACGAAACGTCTTCACTAGGAAATTGCTCCAGCAATAAATCTGTCACTATTACTGACTTTGCAGGATAGGTTTCTTGGAGCACAAACAGTAGCTTGCAGTATCTTTGTCTACTGGGAGTACAGCAATAAAAAGAACAGATAGAAAGAGCACTGAAAACACGGTTCAAACGCAGTGCAAGTTTCTGCCTCAACCACTCCAGCAAGAGAGATGTGCTCTGTCAACCTGGTCCCACTAAGGATATGGGTCTCCTACTGGTATCAGTGTGGCGGGTGCAAGAAGATGTTACAATTGCATTTGATCTGCAGTGGTAGTTTGCGTTTTGCTCCTTTTTAACCCACGCCGAGGATGGAGTTGTGAGATCACAGCACTTGAAAGGCCCCATCAGTACATGGGTCCAGATTCAGGAGGTGAACCAGCTACTAGTTGGAAGATGGTTAAGGAACAGAAAAGAGTTCAACACAGAGCGATCTAAAACGTCCCTCCTGAGCTTAGCTACCCTTCTAAGAAATACCAAGGCACTCCTCCCAAGGAGCAATCTTCCTGACAAGGAACACCAGGGCTTTGTGGTGACAGCAACCAGCAAAGAGTCACACATCACCTATTTCCCAGCATTCAGCAACATTCTCACTTTAGGTGTCTTGCAGTTCCCCAGTGTGAGGCAGGCATGAGGGACCATTCCCAGCAACAAGACCCAGCCCATGGCTTCCTGGGTATGAGAACCTTCACCAAGGGTTGGGTCTCCTCAGTACTTTCACCACTTCACGAGGGAAGCCACGACTTGAGTATGGAGTGGTACTTAAAACTGCAGCAATACACTGTCGATAATAATTTTAAAAGAGGTTAATTAAATACCCGGTACAAATGGGAAATATGATTAGAGTTGACACTTAGACCAAGAGGCCTTTTTCAGGCTGTGGAAAAAAAACAGAACACAGTTCTTTTTCCCACAGCCTGGAGAAGGCCTCATGTCCTAAATGTCATCTCTAATCTGGTTTTCTATTTCTAGTGTATATTACACTGCTCTGCTAGTGCCACTGTAGCTGAAGTGGTGTCAGTGTTTCCATTAGAAACCACTAATTTCAGAGGTTTGTAACTCAACTATAAAAACTTTGCTGTGGGCTGAAACTCGGCAAATAAGTTCCAGAACTGAAACATATTTGACTTTTTTCTTCCTAAAATTAAACAAAACAAAACAAAACAAAAAAAAAGAAAGTATATTTTAAACCCAGAATTTTGCAAGCCTTTAGGCTACAAGAATAATGCATGATAGGTGGAGCTTGAAATAACTCCAAGCTTATCAGCTTAACAGGATAATTCTAAGCTTTTTTCTTTTTTCTTTTTCTTTTTTTTTTTTTTAAATTCCAAAGGCAAATATATTAAAATGGCATTTTCTTGTTTCAGAATGGTTACACAATCAGGTCAAATCATTTGAGTTTTGAAAATATGAGGAAATACTTACATGACTGGGGTAATAATCTTCATTTCCTAAAGGCTCCTAAGTACATATTTAGATGATAAAAAGTAACCATGCTGCATCACAGACAAATAAATCGATAACATGCTTTTACAAATTTTCATAAATGTAGTTATATGGGCCAATAACCTGTAAGGTTTATTTCACATGGAAAGGAAATAAGAAAACCTTATTCATGCAGAAATAATCAGATGTGGTTCACCTGTCTCGCCTTGTTCATGTGCCGTGGTAATGAAGGAGCTGTATATAAAGTTTGGCCAAGACAGGAAAGATCTGGTAAACAGCTACCAAGGTTTGAAGTCCATGCTATGAGATTCTGGAAGGGTTATTTACAGTGAGACAAAGGGCTTCTGGCAAGGACTGTACTAATATAATAAAATTATGACTACTGGAAAATAGCAGCCAGGAAATCCTGCCAGGTGACGGAGGAGCTGACAAACATGGGAAAACCCCATGATTTGGAACATGAGAAATAATACTGAGGCAAATCACAGAAAAATATATATAATCATAGAAATGTCTGGGTTGAAAGGGACCTCTAGAGGTAATCTAGTCCAAACCCCCTGATGAAAGCAGAGACATCTTCAACTAGAACAGGTTGCTCAGAACCTCATCAAGCCCCGCCTTGAATGTCTCCAAGGATGGGGCCTCAACCACCTCCCTGGGCAACCTGTTCCAGTGTTCCACCACTCACATGGGAAATAACTTCTTCCTTATTTCTAATCTAAATCCACTTCTTTCTAATTTAAAACCATTGTCCCTTGTCCTTTCACTACAGGCCTTGGTAAACAGCCCCTCTCCATTTTTTTATAAGCTCTCTTCAGGTACTGGAAGGTGGCTATAAGGTCTCCTCGGAGCCTTCTCTTCTCCAGGCTGAACAATCCCAGCTACCTCAGCCTATCCTCATAGGAGAGGTGGTCCAGCCCCCTGATCATCTTTGTGGCCCTCCTCTGGACCTGCTACATCAGGTCTGTGTCCTTCCTGTGCTGAGTGCTTCAAAGCTGGACACATTACTCCAGGTGAGATCTGACCAGAACAGAGTAGAGCAGCAGAATCACCTCTCTCCATCTGCTGGTCACACTTCTCCTGATGCAGCCCAGGATGTGAATGGCCTTCTTGTCTGCAAGCACACACTGGCTGCTCATGTCCAGCTTCTTGTCTATCAGCACCCATAAGTCCTTTTCTGCAGGGCTGCTCCCTATCACCTCATGCCCAAGCCTGTATTGATAGTGGGGATTGTTCCAGCCCAGGTGGAGGACCCTCCACTTGCTCTTGTTGAACATCATGAGGTTCCCCTGGGCCCACCTCTCCAGTCTGTCTAGGTCCCTTTGGATGACATCCCATCCCTCTGGTGTATCAACAGCACCACTCCAATTGGTGTCATCTGCAAACCTGCTGATGGTGCCTCAATCCCACTGTCTATATAATTGATAAAAATAGTAAACAACACAGACCCCAGCACAGACCCCTGAGGGACACCACTTGTCACTGCTCTCCATCTGGACTTTGAGCCATTGACCACCACCCCCTGGATGTGACTATCCAGCCAAATCCTTATCCACTGAATAGTCCACCCTTCAAATCCAGGCCTCTCCAACTTGGTGAGTAGGATGTTGTGGGGGACTGTGTCAAAGGCCTTGCAGAAGTCCAGATAGATCACATCCATGGGGCATCCCTTATCCACTGATGCAGTCACTCTGTCATAGAAAGCCACTAGGTTTTTCACCCTTAGTGAAGCCATGCTGGCTGTCCTTGATCACCTCCCTGTCCTCCATGTGCCTTATCATGCCTTCTAGGAGAATCAGCTCCATGACCTTCCCAGGCACAGAGATGAGGCTGACAGGTTGGTAGTTCCCAGGGTCCTCCTTTTTAAAGATAGGTGTAACATGTCCCTTCTTCCAATCACTAGGGACTTCACCTGACTGCATGACTTCTCAAATATTATTGAGTGTGGCTTGGCAACTACATCTGCCAGTTCACTCAGAACTCTGGGATGCATCTCATCAGGTCCCGTAGACTTTTGTATGTTTAGGTTCCTTAGGAGGTCACGAACCTGATTTTCACATACAGTGGGAGTGACATCAACACCTTAATTTCTGCCTTGTGGTTTTTTTGACCTGGGAGGTGTTGGGAAAGAGGCTTCCAGTAAAGACTGAGGAAAAGTAGTTGTTGAGAACCTCAGTCTTCTCTTAATCTGTTGTTACTAGCTCCCTGTTCTTGTTCTTTGGGGGGGTATGTTTTCTACATTTGATGGTGCAGTGCCTCGAGCAGTATGGATTTAATATTGACACACATTTTGCACTTATTTCTGTGCTGAAAGACACCATCCTTTCAGGGGACTAAGGCTTTGGAAATTGGATATTCACCAGCAAATCCTCTTGGAGAGTGTTCTGGAGAGGAATATCTGACTCAGAATGTGTACATGAGGAGCGAGAGATTGCAGCAATTTCCTTCAACAAGGTTTGAATACAAACCATGAATGGGAATCATATTGGGAGCATTGTATGATCAGCTCAAGGGGCAATGCAGAAATGTTAATTTCTCTTCCTATAAAACTAGATAAAGACATCTTTGGCTTAAAGAGTGTTTTTGTATTTATTTTTTTTTAACCCCTAAAATATAGATAATTGTACTACAATTTGATATAAAGGGAGATGACTCTTTTTTATAGCCTGGCCTGAATTTTGTTGTAAATCTATTAGCCCTGTTTAAGGTATTCTCTATTTATTATAGATGACAATTTCCTAATGATTTTACTGTAGCTTTGTTTCAGTTCACACCTTTAGTTTTATAATGCTAATTTAAATATTACAGAACATGCTCTTATAATCCCTAGAACAAAGTCCATTAAATTCCCTAAGAATCATTTGAGAGCTGGTCCAAACCCTGCTGAGGTGAATGGCTCTAATGTAGTTAATTAATTGGGATGATTCTTTACTCCAATAAAATCTCCATTAATATTTATGGAGACTGTAAGCATGCCTTCTCTTCATTTAAACAGCTACATTGACTTTCATACCTTATAATTTAAGATAAAGATTCCTGTTATGTGCATGTGTAGTTTTAGGTAAGTTTTATTCAGCAAAAATATTCCAGTGTCTTGACACTGGCAGGAAAAGTCTAAAGATTAGTCCCATTGAACTCTCTGGGGTGGCCCATTGATGTCAATGAAATTCCTGGAGCAAGGTTCCATGGACAATGATGCCAGGATCTGATGCTTGATTGTCATTTTTATTTAAAAATAAACAAACAAATAAATAAAAAGAGTGGATGTTATTCTTCCCTTACACCAGCTGCATTCTTGACTCTTAGGGGAAATATTGGAATCTTTTTCGTAATTGACCTGGCTTTTAAACTTACAAGTGAGCAGTTACTGTAAGACCACAGAATATATTTAGGACAATGTGAAAGCTCACTTCTTTGAGAAAAGAGAAACAAAATAATCCTCATACATACAGAGAGAAGTATCTGGGAGGTGTCACTGCTCAGATATGCTAAAACACAGTAAAGTATGCACACTGTGGCCTAAATTCCAATCACCTTCTAGCACAAAAATCAGCATTGGGTTTAAAGGGATGAGATTTTTTGATCCTTTAATCTTTTTTTAATATCTTACTCACAGTTAAAGTCTCAGCACGATACAGATCTCAGTTTAATCACCGCAGTTTGCAGGAGGCACCTCTCAGTCTTTCAACACATGAGCATTTAGTTGTCTAAATTTATGATTTTTGTTTTGCCATAAGATGGGGGACAAATCTGGGCTCAGAAGGAAGACAGATCCCTCCAAACACACAGTAAACATGCGGTGAATGAAAAGCCACATGACATCATATTTTTTCAGGAATATACAGCAAATGACCTGCCCCTTTTTATGGCAGAAGCTACTGTATTATTCACTGCACATAATGAATGGGTAGGTTATGCTAATCTGAAGAGGGAAGCTATCAATTGTATGTGTCCAAACCATCTCTCCCATTGATTTTGTAATTAATGGTGAATATACATTTTGGGAGGGAGAGATTGCTGAGGAGGGAACTTCATGTGCAGAATAAAAATGCTACAGTAGCATAATCAATTAGATATGGCTGACAAATGGGTGCAGGATAACACTACATAGTGCCATGTTCCAGCAGTGATCAAAAGGTCAGAGAGAAGATGGCCCATGATATCTATATCAATCTTTCCACAGGTTAAATATATGATCCATCGTATCAGCAGGACCACAAGAAAGATGTTTGGTATCTCAAAGTCATACATCTTCAATGTTAACTTGAAACCTTTTTCCTTTGTTCACTGATAAAAACATTATCATAATGCCCCAGATGCCGAGAAGATCACTGGTTATTTTTAAGCCTGGTAGCAGTATTAAAAGCCACATATAAAATCATTTTAGGTAACAAACAGCACCCTTCAAGCACAATCCCAAGCGACAGGAGAGGAGGGAACACCTTCAGTGGCAGATAGCACATCCTTTCTCCGGTGCAACCTATGCAGAGGTTCATCTTCCCATCCCAGCCTCTCACTACAGCAACAGCTGCCACAGGGTGAAAGGACCAGACAAGCAACTGCTGTAACACTCACCTTCAGCTACTCGGGACGTTTGGATGGACAATGTGCACAGCAGCTGATAACACCCAGGCAACAGTGACTTACCAAGGGGACTTCTGCCTCAGCACAAACTAAAACCAAACTTAGGACACCCTAGAGATGAAAATTCACTTATTTCAGCATAAGTCAGGGTTCATTTGCTACTCCTTTTTTACTCCTTTCAGCATTTAACAACAGGTCCAACAGTAACTGTGTTTCCTATGTGTAAAGACACAGAGTACTCTGCCACTGTGTTTGTGAACCAATGCAAATGGGAGCTGAACTGAAATGCTGTCTGGTTTCCACAGCCCTCATTCTGTTGCACATCGCTGGTTTCACCAAACATGGGCAGTTTGGGGAAGGAGGTTTGAAATTAATTTGAAAATTGTCTTTCTCAAGTCCTTTGTGAGCAGACCAATACCCCCGTCCCCTAGCACATGCTGCAGCCTGAGCTAGTAGAGTGGGTACTGAGGAAGGGAACAAAAAGAGAGAAAGTAAACCTAAATATTGTACTAGCTGAAGCCCAGAGGGCAGGAGACAGACTATTACAGGATCATATTTTATAAAAATCCTTTCCTGTTACTCAAATGTACACAGCAGAGAAATTTAAGACGGCTACTCTATATGCATAGATATTTGTCCTGGGAGGTGGTATAACAACAGCTACAGGATTTATTTTCAGAAAGCAGACTAATATCCAAATTAAACTTGATAGGGAAAGAACTACTACAGCAGACAAGACAAATACCATCAGGAGAAAGAAAGAACTGTAATTATTGGTGCATCTTTCACGAGGGAATTGGGGCATGGGTGGAAGGAGTTTGTTCTGTTTTTTCAGCTTTAACCCTTTAGCCATCTGATAAACAAACTCCTGTAAGATCGTGCTAGCAACCTTGGTCATACCCTCATGGAGAACATTTGTGAACCTTTGTTTAAGGGTTTCAGAAAAGCTCTGTGCTGATCAGGTTTCTTTAACAACATGTTTATGAGGTTAGATAAATTCATTCTTACTTTCTGAATTAAAGCCATGAAATGCAGGAGCCTCAGCTTTCACTACAAGTCATTTCAAGCCCGGGATGCAGTGTCTGAGGTTAATTCTCCATCAGGTCTCTGGGCTGAAGAAAAGGAAATGAGCACATTTCAGAGGAGTAAAAGTCAAGACCAAGGCAACTACTCTTCAGGTAATACTATACCAGGGATTTTTAAATTCCTGGGGAAGGTGTTTAGCACGTTCCCTGCATTTTTCCTTTATGATAACACTGGCCTCAACTACAGCCAACTAACATCACCATTTTAAGCAAAATAAAACAAAAACAAAACAAAACAAACAAGCAAACAAAAAAACCCCAAACAAACAAACAAACAAAACAAAACAAAAAACACAATTAATTTGGATTTCTAAAGATCTTATAGCCTCTCCTTGACACTTCAAAAATAGTGTCGAATATTGTCCAGACATTATGTTTTGTTGATGTTCTGTGATGTTCTTTATTTTCAAGACTGGGCAGTTTTCCAACAGCTACACTCCAGCTTGGGGCTTGAATAATTTTGTGTATTGCTATGGCCAGGTTTATTCACAGGGTCAGAGCAGATAATTTTAGTCACCTCTCCTGATCTTAAAAGCCAAACAATCCTGTGGTAGCTAGGAAATCCGGTTTCAAGTGGCAGAAATCTTTTTAATGAAATATCTCACTAGTCTGTGATTTTCTTATCATGTCACTGACAGTCAGAATCGAACAGAGGTTCCCCCCTTTGCCTCTAATACATTGGTTTTGTGTTAAGGCAGACGTGGTCTCCGCGGGACAGAGAGTTTCCAATGGGAGTGGCATGAGTCATATTGCTTTTGTATAGTTTATTTTAGAGGATTTTTTTCTTCTTTTTTTTTCTTTTTTTTCTGGGTGAATTTGACACATCTAAAACTCAAGATAGAAAGAATTGCACTTAAAGATTCAAATCCTTCTATCTGTTGATTGTGGATTTTATGATGCAGGTGTCCATTTTTCCCACACTCATAAAGCTTTCCTTGTTTGGACCCAGCAGAGCCCTGTGCAGAGCTGGGAATGAATTGTTGGTGGGAGACTTCACCAACGGTTGTACCCCATCTTATTATGTAGGAGAAAAAAGTTTTTTAGTTCTATTTTTACAGATGCAAATACCTTTTATAGAATGTGGGTTTGTCTCTCTTCGCCCTTCTGTTTTACCAGGGGAAAAAAAAATAGTTACAGACTATGAAAAAGAATAAATAAAAAGAATTAGGAAAGCAAATGTGTCTAAGTACCCTAATTTTCTAAAATGTTATTATTCTCAGCAAACAGCTCCCTTTTAAGACTAGCCCTAATTGACTATTAACAATGGTAGCTAACAATTTCAAGGCAATTAATAATATTGTAAAATAATTAGATGGCTAATATATTACATTAAAAGCATACAGTAAGCAGAAGTCCTACTAATTATATATATTATTCTCTCTACTTTGCTTAATAAAAGTGTCTGGCTTTTAGAGTAATTCATTCTTGCTCTTTTTTTTTTTATTTTTTTTAATCAGTGTAACTAATCCTCCCACACACTATTGTAGCATTAAAGCAGAAAGATGTGGATAAAGCAGTGAAAGAAACACACACAAAAAAAGAACATTAACATGAAGATTTAGTTCAAAATTTCAGAAGCAGTTGCACAAAGTAAAGAATTAAGATGTGGGAAATTAGAGAGAAAATGAAGAAGCCTGAGTCAACATTTCTTTAACACCTTGTGTCTAATGCTGAAAACATAAATCTCTACACAGGGGTAAGCACACCTAGATCATTTTGATCCTCAGAACAAAGAGTTTCTTCCGACAGAAACATTACTTGGTCTAGGTGATCCTGCCAGGCAGGAGGGTTGGACTAGATGATCTTCTAGGTCCCTTCTAACCCCTAATACCTGTGAATCTGTGAATCTGTGAATGACCATTCCACAGCTTCAGTGATTGTTTTTTGTGTTTTCCCCAAAAGTGTACAGAGAGGGGGGCCTTTTACTCCAAATTGGGAGCTAATCTTTCAGGAAAGAACAGCAATGAATAAATTGCTTACAGGCAAAGTCTACTCTTAGTTTCAGCCTATCGCCGCATTTCATTCTCCAACATTTGAGCTGTCTGTGCTCAGCAGCTGCCTGCTGCTGTGACCGCGCCAGTGAAGTGCCCTCGCTGCCAGTACCAGAAACATCCTGCACCTCCCAGTTTGACTGAATTCTGGACTCCCCATGAGAAAAATCACTATTTGGGACAGGAGGAGGAAGCGAAGGAAACACTTCCTCTGACATTCCCCGAGGAGACCGAAGGCACCCCCATTCCCGGGACCATGTTCCATGCAGCCACGCACCCCACACCGACACGCCCGGCTCCGGAGCGCCGCCCCAACCCTAAGAAAACACTCCTCTTTCTGTGCGAAGCCGGAGTGGTATCTGCAAGCTGAGATGTTCTAACAGCACCAGGAAACATGAGGCCAATTCATCCACTTGCTACCCAACAGCATCTCTTGCTGCCCTACTACTCACGTGCGATTCCCTCTTCAGGATCCTGGCAGGAGCTGTCAGCCACCAGCCGCTCAGTGGCAAGGACACAGACACCGAAGGAAGGGTTTCAGCATGGTGAGTTCTCCCAGTCATCAGACCAAGTTGATGGTTTGGCCTTGAGCTTGCTGCTAACCTCCCTACAAGCAATAAAAGTTGTCTGTGCTGCAAAACAAAACAAAACCCTCATACCAGCAATGCCCTATTAGATCTGTGCATTTTAGACACAAAAAAAAGCACAGTGATCAGCCATGGCCATGAAATTAGTATATTGGCCTGCAGCTTACTGATATTGCCCACCCATGCAGAAGCCAAGACTGCTGTCCCCAGCCCAGCACAGACCAGAGCAGCCCACAGCAGTGCAGGTGGGCTCCCAGCAGCACGTGGCCACCCCTCATGTGCCACCAGCCTGCACATGCTGCCTCATGTCCCACAGCCCGACAGCTCAGCACCTTCCTGTCCCATGCTCACAGCACCATGTTTACGAGGAAGGAGCCTTTTCCCAAGATGGGGACTTCTCCAAATACTGTTTCACTCATCTCTTTCACACTTGAAGCATGGTAATGAAGGTTGGCTCTTGGGTGAGGGAACACGTGCCTCGGACACAGCACAGTTGTTGTGTCTGAGTCTGGGGTGCGTGAACTGTGGAAAATGACTGTGTAGTTTGGGCTAAAACAGGTAAACTTTGTGTAAAAAACAACTTAGCTAGGAGTCCTAAGGATGACGCCCTCAGGGGCATAATTATGTAAATGGCGGCGTTTTAGGCAAACCAATCAAGATAAAGATGAGTAGACATGAACAGGAGTTAACAGCCAATCAACTTAATTGTAAAGGCGCGTGATCGAGTGCCTGGGTTTGTTTTGGAGTATAAAAAGGCTTGTTGCAGCCTAATAAAGTTGGAATTTAGCTTGCATCAAGCTGTCCCTGTCCCTTCAATTGCAGCACTTGGGAACAGAGAGGCAGACAGGGTTGTACAAGGCAGGGTAATTAATATATGAATACATAAATGCATCCTGCCTCTCTGAATGTTATTTGGCTTTATTTCCATAGTAACTAGTGTACACACAGAGGCAGCATATCAAGGTTCTCTCACCTTTGTGAAAACATTCTGTGATCAGCTTTTGAGTTGTTCAAAATATTTTTCACATAGTGCTATGTAGCAGGTGACCAATTCATTTTCTCATCAGAAATCCAAGGGATAGCTAATAATACTGAAAAAGACATCTAAAGGTGACATTTACCAGTAAATTCCCTTCCAACTTCTGTTAATAATTTCACTTAAGTACTGATTTGTGTGAGACTATTTTCCTTCTTATTTCTCTGTAAGTCCCTGGGGAACTCAAGATTAACATGAGACATTTAACACACACATCCACTTATCAACAAATACGTGTCCTGTTGGTTGGAATACATCCCTTGGAACAGAGATAAAGCCTGAGCTTGGCCTGCAGATCACAGAATAGCTCGACAAACCATTGCTTTGTACATATCTGTCTGTGGTACTCGCACAGAGTCCCACAACTTCAAGCCAGCTTCTCTACTTTCAAACCACTAGAGAAAAAAAGAGCAGCACAGGCTTGGGCAAGTGCTCATTGGTCATCAGAGAGAGCAGCAGCTCCTGACAGTCAAAAACAAACCAGCTTTAATATTCAGTCTAATTATGGTCCTTTGAGGACTGATGTGACAATGGGAAAGGGGAAAAAGAACCTTAGATAGAGATTTATATATGTATTATACTCATGCACTTACGTATAGTGTATCAGCCTATATCCCACTCACAAAATCGGCAGAATGCAGCAAAGATGATAAAAAATGGGGGGGGGGAAGTAATTTCTGGCATCTCCCATTACTTGGCAAATGCTCATTACTGAGCTGCTTGCAAAGATCAGAGAGCTTGTCCCCACACCTGCCCAGAAGGCTGCTGTGTTGCAGGGACATTACCAGCTTCCCTGTAAGCAAACCCTGAGAGAAGCATTTTAAGTGCCCATGTCCTGAGATAAAAGCACCAGAGCAGGATCAGAGGCTCCCTGGCAGGCACAGAAGACTCTTTTGGACCTATGCAGAGGAAATGTCAGGTTTGGGGTTGCCAATTACCTTATCTCAGGGCTTGTTCTGTTACTGCATATAAATTTCTGTGGTGTGTGTTTGGCATGACATGTTATCCTAGACTGATCATATGTTCACAGATTTCAGAGAGTGCGTGAAAGCCTTTTTTGCTGTAGTTATTGGGAGAAGTCACGTCTGTTACCTGGTACTCATGTAGAGAAATCTGTAATCTGGGAACAGATGGTCTGACTGGGTGAGTGAGAAAAAGGAAGAGAGAGAGGAGAGGGAGAAATACTGTCTGGAAGACTGCAGAGTTTTTCACTCTGAGGAGATGAAAGAGGAATGAACAAATCCACCACAGCATGACAAAAACATGAAAATATAGAAGAATGTCAGTCCTGAAGGTCATTAATTTCAACTCACCAACTGTCTGTGCACCATATGTATCAACACAGCCTGAAGAGCCAACTCTCCTGTTGCACCGAACAGGAGGGAGCTGGAGCAGCCAAAAATTGAGGAATTGTAGACTTAGCGTTGATAAAAGTGAGATGCTCCATGGTCTAAGCACACAGCCTGAAAAGGATCTGCAAAAAAATACAGCAGCTTCTGCTCTGGATTTCTTAGAAAATCTGATCATGAGAGAACAGCACAGAAAACCTCACATCCCAGTCTCCAAGCACTGCCTTTGCTGGGAATGTTTGAACCTGAGACTTTTCCAGCAACTGGACTGATGCCATCTGTTGACACTTGCCATCAGGAGAATTCCATCCTTCTCAGTTAGGTGAAACTGGCTACAAAACATAGCATTGTGTTACTCCAAAACAGAATGAATTTGATCTGCCCTGTCACAAAATCTGATTCACCCTTCTGGACAGTGGTAATTTCAGTAATTAACAGCCCAACCAAAGCTACAGGTGCTGCCTGGCTCATGTGAGCACCCACCTTGCTGACCGGAAAGTCCACACCTCCAGGTTGGAGCTCTGATGGCCTTAGGAGCTGCAGCTCTCCCAGACAGGAGTACAGCCAGTTAACACTGGCACAGATCTGTTGTGCCAGTTGAGGGTCTAACAGAGTCCTAAGGCAGCAGAGTGGTGGCCTTGAATACACCCCTTTCATAACACACACCAGAAAGCTCAGTGCATCCCTGTTCCACCCCCATGGCTGCCATTGCACCTTTGGTTGTCCACAGTGGATACCACACCTTGAAAAATAAGCAAGCCTCTTACATTCAAGTAAAAAAACATTGCCGTCCCATTTCCACCACATGGCACCACATTTCCAAAGATGATGTTTGTGATCTTTCAGCCAGAGTGAAACCAAACCAAACCAAGCCAAGCCCTGTGTGAGGAAGCAGCATCCCTGAAATGACAGCACAAGATGTGGAGCCAGGTGCTGCTGCTGCAGCCGTGGGCTGCAGCATGGCAGGGCCAGGCAGCGTGGAGGGACCGTCTGTCCTGGTTTGGGTGAAAAACAAGCAAATTCTGTTCAGTGATTTTTCTTTTCAGCTTAAGTTTCTAACTAACTGCACTTTCTAGAGTTAGCAGCATGTTTTGCAGACAGTGTCTGCTTCTAAC
>JANHGL010007222.1:78093-94010 GCA_024611195.1 Ceyx melanurus | reverse complement strand
GTTCCAGAGCTCTGTCACCCTCACTGAGAAAAAGTTCTTCCTTCTGTTGACCTTAAACCTCTTGTGCTCCAACTTGCACCCATTGCCTCTTGCTACTGATTATTGTACAGAAATAAATATCCTAGCTTGGATGATGCATGGTATCTTGTCAAGCCACATGACCTAAATGCAGTTTTTAGCTCTATTTCTGATCTTGTGTTTACATATTGTTTGCAGACTTGGAGACACAAACTCTGCTTGAAATCCAAACCCAAAAATGCAAACAGATTCTAGTGTAGTTTCAGCTCATAACTGATGTTTAATGAACATTTTCATTTTTTCATCATTGAAAATCTTATTTTTCCCACAAAGCTGCAAGCAAATCTCGTATTAGCTGAGAGAACTTAATACCCAGTTCACTTTCTGCTGTTTCCTATAGCTATTTCTCACAGCACTGCCTTTGCTACTGCACTCTGTGAGGGCACTTTGGAGAAGTTAATTTATTTTATTACTCTTTCAGAGATTTCACGCACTGGGAAACATCCTTGTGTCTTTCAGAGACAAGGCTGCTCTGCTTTAGTTGTAAGGACCATTGAATCCAGAACAAAAAGGGGTCCTTTTTGGGACAGAACTCACAACTGCAGTAGGGCCGGTATAGCATGTATTGATCATGTTCTCATACTATCAGAACCCCAAAGGAAGGCAGTAGCTGAAAACTGAGCCTTCAGATTGTCTTTCCTTCCATTTCTCAGCTCTGCAGTGTAGGACCTTCAGAGGATTTGTTGTATTAATATAGAACACAATCAGACATGATTGAAATTTTACTACGTTTTCCATATCTTCCCTAAGTCACAAATGATGGAACAACTTTCTCCCTTTCTGGCCCAAGACTGCACTGGCTTATTCTACAGCTGAGAGCACATTTCAAGGACTTCCTTCTAAGGGAAAGATGGGTGAAGACATTATGAGAATATGTGCCTGAACTTTCACCCTCTCTCGCTGTCTGTTCTTCACTGACGGATGTCAGGCCCTGTATGTTAGGACCTTTTTGTGGCTATCAGAACCTGATTCTCCATGCAACAGACAAAGGAATAGTGGCTGAAATACCACTTAAATCAATAGCATAGCAACATAAATGAGAATCAGAATTAAACCCTGGTACAGGGTGAAGAACCCATTCCTGCACTTTCAACATAAGATGGACAGCTTTTTGGGCTTGGAGAGAATATAACCTACTCTGGGCCAGGCCAGCTTCCACACATGGTCACAGAGAGAAAGTTGGACTGACTTCTAACTAGGACAATTGCTGGGGAACAGGGTAAGCCCTCATCCCAAGGTCAGCATCGACAATGCCAAGAAATTTCTATCCCCTGAATCAAAATATTAAATTCCAAGACCTGAGGTGGTACAGCATCGAGGACTAGCTGTGGCCAAAACCTCAGAAATCAACCCTTAATTTGAAAGGAACACAAACTCTATACATTCGGGCGTTCTTGTGGGCAGCTAACTTAACCCACTGTGATGGGTTAACCAATGCTTACCCAAATTCTGCAGTCCTTCAGCTTGACAAATTCCTTCTGAAACCAGAAGGAATCATTGTGTAATTCCCATCCCACTTAACCCTGGAGTTTGAGGGCAAACAAGAGCAAGGTTTCCTCAGAACAGAAGACATCTATGAGAAAATTACAGTAAAGTGTGTGAGGGGCATCTGGTGTTTAAGTAGATGTTAAAAAATGCTAGAAGTCACTTACCCTCACCAGGTTTGCTTTTCCCTGGTATCTGCAGAGCATTATAAACTGAGGAGAAAATAATCACTCCTCTCCATGTATCAGGCTTGTCCTGATAAGACAAATATTTTGCGTGATACTCTACTGCAGAACTCAACCATACTATAATTAGCAGCTGTGAGGAATCAACTCCACATCTGTCAGCACACCCATCTCTATCTTCCAAGGGTTTGTGATATGACTTGGAAAAATACTGACATGAAGGAATTCTAAGTTATTTCAAATCAAAGGGAAATTAAAAAAAAAACAAATCCAAAACAACTAACCAACCCCCTCACCCTGTCAAAAAAAACCAAACCAACAAAACCAAAACCAAACAAACAAAACAAAAAAAACCAACAACCAAACAAACAAAACCAAACAACCCAGACTGTATTTGCAAGGCAGCTCAGCCTCCCAGGATCAGCAAACAATATGTGATTGAAAATTTTCTGCCCAGTCCCATACTGTGTTGCTCTTAGAGGCAACTATAGCATTTGTTACATTCATCAGATTTAATCACACATCCCCAGGCCTGGAAAGAATTTGAACCTGCATTCAAACCTCATAAAGTGTCTAGCAACAGAGCAAACAAGCCATCCAAAAAGCAATACCAGTCAAAGCTTTGGAGAGTGGCCTCAGAATGAGTGACTTGGGTCAACCGTTACCTATTATACATAATCCCCTCTGGACAGTTGTGCATTTCTAGATCAGGTGAAGTTGTTTTTTCAATGAGAATCGTGTCTTGCATGTAAACTATTCTTGCACTTAACCCACTAAACAAAACCAATGCAGCTGAATATATAATAATAATATAACACATAATATAGATACACATCTATAAAAGTTAACAGCCATGAGAAAGTGTAGAGAAAGGCCTCAGTTAGAGAAAGAAGACATAAGATAGTATTGGTAAAGGTGCAGGACTTTCAGCTTAAGAGTCATATTTCAAAAGTAATGTCAGCACAGTTTTTCCCTGTCAGCACACAAGAGTTTATTAGCTGTCACACAAGCTAAATATAGCTCTGTAATGCCCAGCAACATTCTTGGAAATACGAAGCCCCTTCATTTTAATAACATTCACTCTAAAACCAATCACAATCATGCACCCACCTTCTCACAATTGATATTTAGGGTCTGACTCTTCCCTGACTTAGGCATCTGCTGTCATTTTACCCAGACAACCTGGGTGCAAAACTTGTTTTTGTTACAAGGTCACCATTCTCTGGTGAAGATCATTTCCAGTAAATGTGATCTGTAAGACTACACTGTTTTATATGTTACCAAAGGTAAATAATCTTGAAAGATTTAAAGGAAGAGTTCTGTCCAGCAATGTGCATACTCAAAAATGTTTACGCTTGAAACCACAGACCAGTAAGAGTAATCTCCATGCTATACATCTGCCTTATGCAACACAGGCTCCAGATGCAATTCTGTTTTAAAAGCAAAAGGAGTCTGGAAAGATGAATGCTCTGTGCCTGTGATCTCTGCACTTATCCTACGAGCTGGATTGCCCTTTTTGTTTTGGTCTCTTGGAGGTCCAGTGGAAACACAGCAAACAAGCAGGTATGAGCATTCAACTTTTAGACCAAAAATCCCAGCTCCACACAGTCTGAATCAGAGCTTTTTCAAAGCTTGTAAGGTTGACTCATTCACTCATTCAGGACTTGGCAGTATGTTAGGGAAGTGACAAGACCAAGTAAAGGGAGAAGAAAGAAAAGGAGAATAACACCTGTCTCTGCAGCTGGTCCACAGGCAGACCTTTAATGTGCTGCCTGCTGGGAAACTGGGATGGTCTCGTGTTACACTGAACCTTTAGCAAAGGATGGAGTTCTCAGAAAGGAATCCTGCAACTAGAAGATGTGAGGCTTGGGCTCCAGCCAAAAATAATGGAGATAGGCATTTAATGAAAAGTTCCTCAAGTCCAAATGCATTCAATCACTGAACAACACAGAGATTTGTCATTTGAAAGGATTTTAAAAAGAAACTTAAATCAACACTGCAGAGCTACCAGTTGTTTCTAATTTTGAAGAACGATCCCACTTTTACCCTTAACAAGCACCAAATGCTTGCTAGAATGACCACAGTCATCCATAAACAGACTGAATATCTTCATTTCGGAAGAACCGACCGAGCCTGATAAAATCTAATATGCTACTCTGAAAATTGCTTTAGAGCCCGAAGCAGAATTTCATCTTTTGTAGACTAAATTTACCCTAGAAAATGGCACCTGTTTTGATTTAGATTACATCCTTAGACTACAACTGAAGTCATTGAAAAAGAGTGATACTAAAAGATTAGTAGAGAAATATACATAATGTTATTCCAGCAGACATTTAGAGAGTATCATCTTAAGAACATCAAAGAAGGGTTGTGGCAGAAAGCAGCAGAATATAGTATTTTTAAAAATAAATAAATAAATAGATAAGTTTGTTTTTATTTATAAATAAAGCTGAAAATCCTAAAGCAGTGAAAGCTGAATAGTTCCTCCTACCTCTGGAATGAAACAGTGGAACAACGAGGATGGGTCTGCAGAATATGATCAAAGCACTATACAACCAGGGTATAAAATCACATATCAAAAGCCAAAATGCCCCTTTTTCAAGTGTTAATAATACCATCAGCTAGGAAGGCATCAGGTATGTCCAGGTACAGAAGAAGAATAGCAGTAGTGACCTTTTTTTGTTTTGCTTTGTTTTGTTTTTTGGGGGATCTAAAGCATCTAAAACTCTCCCTAATTTACTAGGAAATGAGAGGACAGCAACCTTCCCAGATGAGGAATTGAGTGGAGTACATACCACCCCCAAACCATTGCTGAGAAGTGAATTGCAGGAATGACAATTTCAGGAACCTGAGAAGATATTAAGGATTTAAGAAAAAGTTATTTTAAATCCTGCTGCATTTTAAAGGAGGCTTATAGAATGAGGCAGAATTTGAAGCACTACAGTTTGAAGAATCAGTAAATATTTTAAGATCATATACAGATGCAATTTACAGTGGCATGTTCAAGGGGGGGATGAGCTTCAAATTAACAAGGCTTTTTGCTTTCTGGGGGTTTCCTATTTTGTAGCAGACAATAATGATCCTTCAGAAAAAGAAATTAATCTATAAACTGTATTTCAGCTCCTTTTTTTTTTTCAGATCCATTGATGGAGATTTAATGACCTGAAATTTAATGACCTAAAATTCCTTTAATCTTTACTTTTATGAGTCTATTAAACAAATGATAAATATAAATTTCCTCTAGACATGCAGAGCCGGGAAGGGGGGTGGAGTGGAAGTCACCACAATATTGGAAAAGGATCCAGGTTTCCAGTCAGTTGAAACCTCCCTAATTGGCTGGTATGTTTTTCTGCACTTATTACAGTGAATGCTGCCATCTGTTTCTTGCTTCAAGAGAAATACTCAGAATGATAAGCAAGCTCACAGGAAAAGAAGTCTTACCATGTATATAGAATATTTTTAAACACATAGTATCCACTAGCTCCCTGCAGATAGAATATTTTTAGTCTTGACATGATAATTACAGGTAGAAAAGTTGTGACAGGAAAACATTCAACCAGCTCCCCTGTGTGATAATGGGGCACATACAGATGAGATCACTGGGCCCGCAGTTTTTGCACTACTCACTTCAGGCTTCACCTTTCTGGGATCCCAGTCAGGATGCTGCTATGCAATGAGCCAGGCTGGGCACTGTCCAGCCACAAGATCATGGGTTGGTAACTGAAGATATTGAAAAGTTTGACAGTGTAAAATATTGCTTTTAAAAGCCCAAGGGGAAGCAAGAAGAGAAAGAGCTTAAAGAAAAGACAGGCAAGCATCAGGGTAAAGAAAATGACACCTAAGAGAGAGAACACATTCACAACCCCTAGGCAGCTACCATTTCTTCAATTATGCCATTATCTCAGCTGATCAAATATGCACCATGATGTTTTTTCCTAATTGTTAATCATCATAATGAAGTGGTGGTATTTTAGCATTCCAACATTTAATCCATTGACTGCTGCTTTAAGCTGAGGACTGTAAAACTGATGCTTGAAAACACAATAACATCAAAACCCCTTTGCCTATGCACTGATACTAGACACTCCTTTCCTGAGCACCTGCAGTCTCTGCAGTGGAATGAAGCCTGTTACGAGGGTACCGTAAAGGTACAACCCTGTACCAGGGTGCCAGCCTGCACTGGAACAGCCACAGTCTAACATGGAAAGGAAACTACGGCATGCTGGCTATGCACTAAACCATGGTATCTGCTCAGTCCTGAAGCGCTGACACCATCAGGTGTGAAGTACGGGAGAGGATTTCACATGCACAGAGCCTAATTTATATCTCTTCACCCTAGCAGTGCAGTAGAGAGCAGCCAGGTTCATTGCTTCTCTCCATTCTTTTCAAAGTCCAAATCTAATTTGAACAGGTTTGTATGAGACCAGGAAAATCAAGATCTTTCTGCTCTCTGCATCTCATGGCAGGAAACAATGGAATCCATTGCTACGGGGAACAGAAATAACTTGTGACAAAATTGGGTTTGTATCATTCCCGTTTTTTGTTCTGTTTCACAAAAGTCTTCATTAATTCACCTTTATGCTTTGCTTTTGTTTCTTATGTCAATGACAGAACCATAGTATTTCCTGGGTTTGCAACTGCCCAAGGAACATGGGGAACTGCATGAGGGAGATGGGCCAGAGCTGAGACAGACCCACCAGCACTTCCCTTCTCTTCTATATGTAAGCCACGTAAAGAAAACATATATTTTTACCTCAACATGTCCAGGCTGTAGAGGCACCTGCTCAGGGACCAATGCAGCAAGTGGGAAGAGAAAGAACAGAAAACTACATGGGAGGGGTAGGAGGGAGGTGGTGAAGACAAACAACAAACTGCAAAACCCAAGAGGTGACCAACAGTTCATCCATGAGCATTTGCTATTGGAACCTGTGAACCACAAAAAGTAAAGAAGAATGAACATACAACCTCTGTCCAGAAAAAGAAACATGTTTTGAAAATGTCACAACTCATCTTACAGATGCTGACAGATAACTCCAATTTGTGTTTTTCATCCACTTTCTCCAGACAAGAGGGGGTGGGAGACAGGAGAACAATGTCAGTCGGTGCATTTAAGAGTTTCAGGCTCTTGCTGCCTTAGAAGGGAAACCTGAGAAAGCGTGAGAACACCAGCACTTAAGTGGCACAGGTGAAGAAGGTGTCTGTGGCCAGTGGCTTGGGCAGATGGACCTTTGGAAATAAATTCAGAGGAGATATGTGAACTGCAAACAGGATATAAAACCAGACAGGAATTCAATCAGCTCCTCTGTGAATTTTGCACAAGCTTGGGCTGTTTTATGGAACTGTGCACTACGGTACTTAACACAAATAGTGCTTAATCTGAGAGAAAAAATCCCAAACAACCACAGTTTGGATGAATGTATCTTGCTTCTAAAAGTGTCAGCGTTCTCCTGCCAAGAGAGAATAATTACCATCTCCTCTCATCAACAGGCAAACCTTAAGCTGGGCAGAGCTGCCAAACTCCACTCCTCACAAATGTCTACTGTGCTACCAGAAATGTTTTTTGATAAAGTAATTGGAAAACAGCCTATTTATACTGGGTACCAAACAGCGAGTGAAGGAGGGTATTTAGCATGCAATGGATGCACACCATGGAACACTGTGCCTACTGCATGACAGCCACCAAGGAAACTAGTTGGACATAGACCCTACAATTTCTCTTCAAATAGAAGAAACGTAATTTAAGGTAATGTGTACAACTGGTCAAATCAGTGCTGACAAATACATTTGCTGACAACTTCAGCCCTTTTTTCCAATTACCAGCTGTTTGCACACAGGCTTCTGTTGTTATTGTAATTGTAGAACAGACAATTGAAGTGCCTGAGCCAAAGCCCCAAACTCTCATCGACTTCCCTGGGTTCTGGGAAAAGGCTGGAGATGAACACATTTTACCCAAAGAATTTGTGAAATATTCCCTTGGACTCTTTCCTACTTCTTATTTAAGAAGTGAAACTGATCATTCACATCACACAGATTATTATTTTTCTTGCTTCCAGATCAAATATATGAAAACTTCTAATTAACAGTTTAATAGCAAACAATTTTTGCACATGAATGAATAACTATATTCACACAGGACTAAGACACTGTGAAGAACAGCCATCTTCAAATGTTTATGGCAGCACAAACATCCCCAAGTGGTTGACACCAGAAGGCTGCAGTAAATCTGAGGTGCCCAGAACTCAAGGCAGTGTTTGCCAGTGTACTTTTAGTCCATTCCAAAAGCCAGTGTGTAGATGTTTAGTCTGAAGTGGGTGTAGGCTCAGAACAGACTGCACTGAAAACTGATACATGGAACAGTGAAATCACCCATTAATCTGTCCTTGCAAATCACCAATTAATCATCTGTCCTTCCCAGGAATAAAGAGGAAATCACACACTGGTATTAAACATATAACTGCTTCATTTCACAGGGTCTGGAAGGGTATCACCTGCCTCTGCAGGGGGAAGTAGCTATCTGTAGAATTCAGCCCTGATACAGCCTGTTATGATTAGCAATAGTAATAACGTACCTGTTCCAAAGTTCTCTAGGAGAAATCCTTCAGAGGATTTACCATTTAATAGTGAGATTATGATACATTTACCTTTACAGAATACCCTCTTTTCCTAATCCAACTGGCTTTCAATAGATTTGTGTGGGGACTCGGGGGACATGCCAGCTACAGAAGGATATAATAATCTGATCCTTAGCTGCTTCTAAATGTCTTAAGCAGTGTGGATCCTTCTTGCCCCTTTCAGTTCAACACTCCGGAAAATTGCTCCTCGTTATTTGGGCATTTAAAAAATAAAATAAAATAAAAAATTCCTACCTGTCCTGCTTATAATTTTTCTCCACCTTGGTCTTCATCTGTTAAATAGTGGGTTAATACTAGATGCTCACAGCCAAGCTGTCATGGAGCAATAACTTTTCTTTAACAGGGCACTGTACAGAAGAATGTAAACTCCAGTACCTATGCTGCAGAATTCCCACCCACCAGAGCTACATATACATAGATCTTCTGGGCTACCTTTCCTTTTTTTTTTTCTTTTGGCGACACATACCTAATACAGATCATATGTTTATATTCTGATCAGATAAATATTCTGATTATTTATTGGTTGTCTTGCATTGAAATCCTTTTCCAATAAATAACCCCTAAAAGGTACTATAATAACCCAGAAATTTGTGAGACATTGGTTGAAGCTCCAAGCAACTACAATACACCTCATGGCACATCACAAAGATGTTTTCCACCTTTTGATTCTGATGTTTATTTTCTGAGTGTTGAATTGTAACATTAACTACAAGAAGCATGCAAACACAATAAACCCGGTCATCTGTTTAAAGAAGCATGAGCTATAGACGTGCTATTTGGTTTACATTAATTTGTTCCTTCTTGATACTGTCTGGATAGCAGCAAGGAACAAACGTGAAGAAAACAACGCTGGCTTGAGTGTTCTATGTGATACACAAATACTTTTATAGGTTACCCCATAAGCTCAAGGAAAAGGGAAACTGGCAAATAACATAGGTTATGACGAGCTGGGCCAAGAATGTGATTTTGGAGTGTGTCCATTGTGGTTTTCACTTCAGAGTAATTTGTATGATTTGGAAAGTGAGCAATGTAACTCTGTGTAGGGATGGGTTATGCAAGGTAACCTCTGTGTTTAAAGGATGGGGTATTTTTATAGCCATGGCCTAAAAAATGAGGTCACAGGTTACAGCTACCTAGAGCTAGGAAGGAAGACAGAGAATCTACTGTTTTTTATTTCTCATGTTATCTTGCACCATACAGAGACATGTATTTTACTGTTCTTAAAATACATAGCTATTAATCTGCTAATGGCATGAGCAAAGCCTAATAAAATGTGCCTCTAGCAGAAATACTAACTTTTCATATTCTTTGAGGCTAGTGTTCATGTTTAATTCCTCGAGAAATTCAGTGAAGTAGAAGCATAAGTGTGTAATATTTGGAACTTTTAAAACCTATTGGATTTTAATGCATTCCTAGGTCATGCAGCAGCCCAGTCTGTCTATTTAGTCCTACATTTTCTCTGTGATAATTCTTTATCTCATTTCTAGAAAATAGCTAGAAACTTTAAAGCTACTGAAACCTGTAGTTTGTACCTAAACGCACAGCAATGGTGGGCTCTACACAGTACACAAAAATAGGGCCCCATCAGCTGCTGTAACCTTTGCTGGGTGCAGATTTTACTTTGTACTTGATCTGGATTAAGTCACTGATACTTAAAGGGGTAGGGTTTCCTCTGGAAGAAAACTTTTTCAAGTCTTTCAAGTGAAAAAACAGTTTCCTTTTAGATAAATTACTGTAATTCCTCTTTGTAGTGAAGAAAATAATTCAGCTGACACACAAGTCAGCTGACAAAACTCCATCCTGTTGATGGTGTGATATCTGAGATAAGTGAAAGCCTCACTGGTGGACACACAGGACAGAGTGTGGGTTCTGAACTGTCTCCAGCCCTCAAAACTCAGCACCAGTGACAGAACAAAGTCCCTGTAATCCTTTTAGAAGGCCCCTTGACATCGACCAAAATGAGGAAAAATGAGATTTGGGAATAATCTCAGCTCATCTTAACTCTCAGTGCCGACAAGGAAAAGGTGATCTTAACCTGCCACATTCTACGTGTGCACAAGTCCCCTCATTCTTGGCCCTTTTCTGGAATCATGTGGCTCAGGCCAGTGGAAATACAGTAGCAGTTTCTAGTCCACTATTTTTTCAAGTGTAAGAGTAAAAATAAATGCCTTTTTCCAGAAAAATAAACAAAGTCCAGTTGTGATTAGAAACCACTGGTCTGTCAAATTGTAGCAACTTATCTGTGGTTGGGTTCTTTGTCCCCATGGTCTATACCAGCAGTTATCAAAAGCTTTTCATTTGCAAAGACGGTTCAGGAGCAACCAGAAAATGCACCAAACTGCCCATAAATAGATTGGATCTTGCAACCTGTGAAGCAACACAACACCAAGAGGAGGTGATGCTGCCTTCTCTTCGTTGTTTTTTTCTCCCCAGTCAATAAATGACAAGAAAAAAAAGCACAGAGTGTCAAACCTGAATGGAAGAGCTGACTCGGTAGTCAGGCTCTGATCTTCAGTACGTTCACTGAAAGTTGTAGTTTTTTTAAGGAAAGTTTCATTGGTCTTACATAACCTTTGACAGTTTGCTACAGCAGGCTAAGTGAGGGAACAAGATTAACAGATACAAGATATTTTTACTGCTTCACCCAAAGATTCACAGAATTTTCTGGGAATTTTAACACTTGTTCAAAACAATGTGTGATTCTTCATGCTGCTCTCAGCACTAGGGGAGAATTCTACACAGCCTTCAAGTGATTTGTACTGAACAATTTTATGTAATTATTTAACATCCTTCTTCAAACTAATAAATCTGCTAAACTGGTTTTTGATAGGAACCAAAGTGCTGTTCCTAAGTAGCTCTGCAAAATAACGGTGTTATCAAAGTGGAAGCCATTAAACTGCTCTTCCTGCCGTCAGCTGTGTACAGTACCACACACTCCACCATGACAAATGCTTTCTGAGTCAACTCAGAAAGGAACTATATTCCCATCAATTAGCACAGATTATAGGATCGAGGAACAAGATCAGTGAGCCATAATAAGTATCTACCTAAAATATGACATTGATTTATCTAACTGCAATATCCAGGCTTCACTTACTGCTTCTCTTCCTGATTCCCTCTCTTTACTAAGCATTTACTGATGTTCAGTGTAAACACGCACACAGCATTCAGAAGTGTCACCCCTTGAGCACACATTTTGAGACACTGCACTGGTTTCTGAAGTGGACACTTCGCAGGACCTGGGGAAATAGATGTAGACATACTACAAATGGATGTACTCCTAACCATCAAAAACTCTGAATTTTAACCCTAAAAGAACATGTCTGCATATATAACTGTAAAAACATAATACATAAAGTCCTTGTTTCAAAATACATCAGATAACACAGCATAGGGCAAATTTACTAGTAAATCTGAGTGTAACTCTTCCTGTGCAAAGGAAATAAAACAAAACTATGTCCACACACTCATGTACTAGAGCACAATGCCAGATATTCAAGAGCAAATCAAGAATTTGTTGCTGATGAGAAATGAGACATGTAACCTTTGGAGACATACTGGTCTGTATTGAACAGTAAAAATGTAATATTTTCATATTTATTAAGTAATATGGTACTATTTAACCTAGAAATCATTGCACACACACAAACTAACCAAAACAAACAGAGAAATCCCGAAGTATGTTGCTGTTCCCTTCTGTTGTTCTTCAAGTAACATAATGGAAACTGACACCAAAATGAAAATACTATATTACTTACATTGTTATTGGAATAATACAGATAAAAATTATTACAAAAAAGAAGATAAACCAAACTAATTTTATTTATCCTTTTATCTCTTTTGTCTCACTGTCCCTATTTCCAGAATTTCATTATTTAAGCCAAGAGAAGGAAAGATTCCTTTACAAAGGAAAACAGTAAAAGAAGGGGAAGAAATATCACAATGAGAAGAAGCTGTATGTGGATCTTGAACTTTCCTCTGCTCAAACAGAATCACAGAATGGCAGGTGTTGGAAAGGACTTCTGGAGATCCTCGAGTCCAACCCCACTGCCAGAGCAAGGAAAAAGATTATTTTTTTAAAAAAATTACTTCATAATAATCCCTACCAGACCTTTTCCAGTTTCCCCGTACACTCTATTTCCAGAAACATTAATAATTGCTGTGTGCTTACATCAAAACAAGAATACACTCCACTTTTGAAAACTCTTAAAAATGGACAACAGGGTTAAAAGACAAAACCTTGGCAAAGCTCAGAGACAAGAAAAGTACATAGCAAGTCTATAAAGGATAAAAAAGAATATTAGAACTTTTTCACAGGGAGGCTGTGGAGTCTCCTCTGGAGACATTCAAGACCTGCCTGGATGCCTTCCTGTGTGACCTCCCTCCAGCAAGGAGGTTGAACTAGATGATCTTCTAGGTCCCTTGCAACCCCTAACATTCTGAGATTCTGTGATTTAGAAAACCCGAAAAGATTTCACACCAGTAGTAGAAGGCCTAAATAAATCATGCAAATGAATAACAGAGGACTATAAAATCTTCATATAACAACACAAGGAGCAAATAGTAAAAATTGCAGATAGTATTAAATCATTGCATCAAAAAGCAAGCAACTTGAAAATAGCCTAGAGAGCTTTGAAATATTTACAAGGTAAGTTATTCCTTGGAAGGGTGCTGGGAATTGAAGATGTTGCCATTATTATATTAAACGAATGGTCAGTCTCACATACTTTTTCAGCCTTCAATTCATGTCCTGAATAGCTTTAAACCAGTCACTTACTTTTTTCCCCCCAGTTTTGTCATCTGTATTATAGCAGTTATTTTTCTCACAGGAGCAACAACCTATAGCCAGATGCAGTAACATTTCTGAAAATGTTTACATCTATGGAAAGATGAATAAACACTGATATTGACAAGAAGGAAACAATTATTTGAAAACAACCAATCCAAAAACTAGCAGATTTCCTTCCCCAGCTCCCACAGGGTTTGCTAGAATCGGTCCAGCACTGGTTCTGGTGCTGCAGAGGAAATAAAGAAACGCTCTGTGACGATCTGACAGCCCCACCAAACCAATCAGCAAACACACTCAGGAAAACTCTCCTGCCCTTGTCTTGCAAAAGTACAACCCCACACATGGTGTTTCTTCAGCTAAGAGTTTTGATGGCTGCCTAGTGCTGTGCACAACTTGCACTGTGGAGATGAATCACTGTGCCAGATCTTTGCCCAGCACATGGGTAGGACACCAGTGTGAATCTCCCTTCAGCCTCCCAGCGTGGTTCCACGGTAAGAGTTCGGGCAAGTGCAGCTCTGAATGCAGAGGCACAGGGCTGAAATTTCATCCTCTACAACACCCCAAGTGCCAGGAAAGGTGGTATACACAATATTGCCAGCTGAGCAAAAGTACGCCTGCCTGCATGCTCTGGATTTACACAGGGACATCACGAGTCCTAAGAATAGGTTAGATGGAGATGATCTGATGGATTGAGAACTGATCTTAAAATATTAAATCCAGGTTCTGAATCTAGAGGACAGTTCCAGAGTTAAGCCCAGAAAAGAGGCAGGGGCTCTCCTCCTCCTGCTTCTATGTGTGTTATCTGTCAATTCCCATTTCTGAACAAAACCCTCGTAAACTTAGGATACATCAAACTGCTGTATATAACCCTACAGGCTGGTTTGTGTGTCATGCACCATGTCCTCTCTAGACTGATGTGCAAATCCCTAGTCTTTTCCAGAATGAATGCTGTGGACAAGCTGTTAGCTGGGAATATTTTTGGAACACTCAGAGATTTCCTTGTTATCCCAGAAGATCTTAGCTGGGCTGCTGCTTTGCCATGGAGATCAGGGCTCCAAAAACTCAGGGTATGAGACACAGTTCAGTGTTCTCAGTCCCTACTGACACTTCCTGTTTGAAAACCCAAGTCTCAGAATACTTCCTCTATAGATTCATAGCATCATTATGGTTGGAAAGGATATCTAGGATCATCAAGTCCAACCTTCAAAGTTTCTTCCTACTTTCCAGAGGCCTTTCCACATCACATTTTCCCAGCTGCTTCCTCCATATGCCTGCCTTGACATCACAGTTATCCCCAAGAGTCTCCCCTCCTTTGCTTTACTATCAGCTAAGTAAAATTCATACCGACTTTTACAGCACTTGCCTATTTTCTGCAAAGCTGGGCACAACTTTGATGTCTCATTAGTTAGCTCAGAACTACACATTGGAGTGACTGTGTCCTATCAAGGGCCAATATGCACATTGGTCATCTCCAATAGCAACCTGTGGCACGACAGTTCGCTGAAATGTTGAGTTCCGTGTTCATGGCTTCATTGTGTAAAGCTCCCAGAGACTAATCATGTGCAGGAGCAGGGCCAACATCTCCAGTTGTCTTCTACTACAGACAACACACCTTAGGATTCCTCCCCTTAAAAAAAAAAGTTCACCTTTTATTAGCAAGTTAAAGGTAGCTAAGAGCAATCCCACCATCAGAATCTTCTGAAGACCTTATTTGCAGCTGTGACTCAGCACAGGTTCATGGCTTATATCCATTTAGATATTACGCTACATTATCCCTTAGATACACTGGCTATGACAAAACTGGAGAGTTCTAAACCTCAGTTAATTGAGACCAAACATATCATGAACAGCATGATTTAGGAAATGCTGTTATTTAATAGTTAGACTCAATTTTCATTGCCCATGAACAGCGGGAATAATTTTTATTGTATTGGATCCACACACATTGCTGACCACGAGGGTGTTGGTTTGTTTTTTCTGGTTTGTTTGTTTGGGTGGTTTTTTTGGTGGTTTCTTCAATATCTATACAAAGCTTGGAACTCTCTTCAGCTTAGTGCACATGGATACTCAAAGCAAAAAAACAAAAGAAGTTAAATGGCAAAAATAATCTTATAGCCCTTAGGACTTATTTTTCAGTTGCAGCTGTTCAGATGCATTGTTTCAGAATAAAACTACATTGCAATAGGGAAAGAATGAGGAATAGAAAAGTCATTTGCAGAATTCTAATTCACCTATGAAGATGATCCTATTAATCAGCCTTCATATTGTTCCCGATGACCTTTTTCTTCCTGTCACACTATTACCAACCTACTGCTGGGTTTAAATCTTCCTTCCTGCATCACTGAATAGAAAGAATAAAAGTTTGTTTAGAACAGGCAGTGACCCCAAGTACATGAGAGACAAGTGCTGACTAATGTTGATTACTTTCCTCTGAACTGTGTTAACATTCCTCTCCAGACCACATCACTTCAGCTTGCAATGACATAGGCAGTGACTGCAATACCAAACTGATAAAAAATACTGCAGCATAAATCCAGGGCTTTTGTAAGAGGAGTCTTTCTGAAACCAAACCCCACATAGGTGGAGGTTGAATTTTCTAGTAAGCCTATTTCACCTTTCATTAGTACCACGAAGACAGAGATTTACTGGAGAGAGTCCAGCGCAGGGCTAACAAGATGATTAGGGGAGTGGAGCATCTCCCTTATAAGGAGAGGCTGAGAGAGCTGGGGCTCTTTAGCCTGGAGAAGA
>JANHGL010007222.1:49220-73669 GCA_024611195.1 Ceyx melanurus | reverse complement strand
TGTCCCACCATGTCTCAGTGATTGCAATGAGATCATGGTCCTGAGATTGCACACAGATCTCTAGTTCATCCTGTTTGATCCTCATTCTGTGTGCATTTGTGTACAGGCAAGGCCCCTATAAGAGCTTTTTGTTTGCATTTAATCACTTTCTTTTATTGCTACTTCCACAGCAAGGGGAAGGTTTGATTGCTGCCACAGTCCACAGCAGCTGCTCTGGGTTTAGCATGTCAATGTAAACAACTTCTGGTTGTTCATTATTTATGGGGCAAATTTTACCCTAAGTGACACAAAGCTTCTCTAGGTTTCTCTTGTCAGCATGTCACTGTCAGGTTTCAAAGTGTCACGACCATCTACCACAGAGAAGACATTATTAAAAATGCATCAATAATAATCCCTGAATATATGCAATGTTAAACTGCATATTGAAGCCTTTTTAATTTACTTTTTTTTTTTTTTTTAAGAGAGTGTATCTCTTCTTTTAATTGCAAAGGGCATGTGGCAAATCTGCCAGGTGCAAATGCAATCATAAAATTCTCATAGATACCCATTTAAGTAAAGGATTAATCCAAGGGGACTGGCGCGATTATTTTGGGAAATAGTACACTGGAAAAAAATAGCATTCAAATACAACTTCAAGTTAGCAAATGTTTCTAACTGTAAAAAAGACATACAAAATAAACCATTTAGTCTTTTTGTTTCAAATTACTTTCTTGACGTTTTAAAAGGGTAAAGCAATAAGAAGATGGAATGAAATACCTCGTTTCATGACAAATTAAATGTTTCAAGTCAACACCAAACATTTCCAGGCCAGAAACCAAACAGAAATATCCTGTAATCCTGTAACACTCATGAATAATACCGACATAGCTATGGGCTATAAACATAAATACATTTGCAAAATGTGACACTGCTATTCAGAGCCCATTATCTTGATTTACAAATTGTAGAGCCACGTTGGTGTCCTACCCAGTCTAATGCCACTTTCCAGTGAAGAATTTCGAGAGCTTATTATAGCATAACTCAGAAAGGAAAGTGCCAAGCCTGAGCTTCAGAAAATAATTTTTAGAGCAAAGACTCATGGTTCCTTATAGCCTAAGAGATAATTCTGTCTGACCCCCTGACTGATGGTGAGGGATGTGCTGTTACCAGCTAGTCATGAAAACAACACATCTACTATTTAACACCAGGAGCTATCACTGCACCCACAAAAGCTGTAATCATGGGAGGGTTCAAAACAGCATCAAATCCACTCAGCACTTGCCTTCTGCTGCTGCTCTCCAGTACAGAGAGGTGGAAATCCTGAGAATCTTGGAGGAAAGCACTAAGGTAGCAGCAGTGGGGAAGACCCTGGAGCAAGGCAGGGACTGAGTGGAGGGACAGGGCAGAGCACAGAGAGGTGGGGATGCAAACACAGGATGAGATGTGTCTCCTTGTGCCTCTGAGAAGGGACACTATTTCACAGAACTGAAGCAGCAAGCTCCTACCCACTCCAAGCAAGAACAAAACATACAGAAGGGTCCCATTTCAGGAACATGCAGCTTACACCCAGAGAAATGCTTCTAGAAAAGCCAGCATCCCCTCATGTGCCAGTATTGATGGAAAAAGATAAATTCCCACCAAGATGGCATATGGCAAAAAGAAGGAGCTTAATGCAAAGAAAACACTGTTAAGAAACAAGTGGATCATCTGGGGAAGAGCAGTCAGCAGTCTGGACTGCTCTGTAATCATCTGAGACACATGAGTGTGAAGCTGGTATTAAGAAGAACTCCAGACCCACACAAACATTCTAAAAGGATGCTTTAAAAATGATGGAAAATAAAATCCTTTACATATAAGAACTGTGAAGAAATACTGTGCACATCTCTCAATAGTATCATACTTCACGAGAAGAAATGCAGACTTGAGAGACAGGTATCTGTGACTACGATTTCACCTCATCATTATTCAGTCAGGGTGAAATCCTGCCTGGGTGTTCTGAAGTCCACCACTCACTACCCAAGGAGAGTCCAAACCCTTCCCTTGGGCTTGGCTCACAGCATGGGATGAGATTGCTGCCACTCTAGTTTGTCCTGCATGAAGTAGGGGAAGGTGAGTGGGAGTTTTATTTGCAGTCCTTCTGCCTAGAATACTTTCAGCCCCATGTGCTGCTTATCCACAGCTACCTCAATGCTCACACAGAACTATCTGATATCTCATTTCACCTTGGGCTTCAGGAGATAGCAGAGGTAGGAGCCATTCTGTGTCTTCCCTAGCCACATCCAAGACAGTTGTACTGGTTCCACCCTGCTGGGAACCACAGTCATACTGGCAGAAAGTAAACACCACTCTGAAAACTAAATGCTCTCCTGTAAAAATTACTGCCATGCTCACACCACCACGTCTTGTGCTGTTGGGTGGTTGCTGAAGTCATTCATAAGAAACACTGTGCCTTGACACACCAATCTTATTTCACCCCTCAACAGCTCGGTAGAGATAAGAAAAACAAAATCCAAATGTTTTGGTCTTGCTGTGAGGCAAGTCAACTTCGTAAAAGTTCTGTCTGCCTGGGAATGAGGAGACCGAGAAAAACAAATAACTTAGGTAAACAAGTAACAGAAGAACCTCTGGGGAGCCACTGAAGTGGAGTGTCATCTGACAGGACAGCAGGAGAGCTCAGGGGCTGTAAACACATACCAAGGAGGTTGGGAAACAATTGATGTGAGTTCTGGGCACCCACAGAGAGCATGAATTAATGGGAAGCTCAGAAGGTTATCTAGCTAGGAATTGCAAACAGCAGCACAACAGAGATGTGGCAACAGAGCCCAACAGTGTGAACCAGGGGCTCACCTGGAAGGTCACATTGTGAGGACACTTCACACAGGCCAACAGGGAAGCAGCTTCATCCAAAACAAATCATAGCACACAGGGGGCTGGAGTCACTCTGTGGCACCTGCCAGTGAAATGCCAGACAAGAGCTTCATTCCATCTCTTAGGGCATGTCCAAGCTACATATTTGGCCTGATCTCAGGGGCTTGGGCCCGGCCAATCTCCTGACTGACTGTCACTAGAGCCCAAATCAGCACACAACTGGAACACACCTCCCTGCTGAGAGGAGGCAACTGAGAAGCAAGAGACAGTGAGGAACAGGTTCTTACCCTGCTTCTCAGCTGAGATCAAAGTCCCAGTGCAGAACTCTCCTCCTCAGATGCAATGCAAGTTCAGCCTGGGTTACAGCCCACATCAGGACCGAGGGAGCTTTTCTTCCATCAGGCAATGCTGAGAAGCACAGAAGAACCAGGTTGTAGCACCTCTGGCTGCTGCTTCCTGCTCCCAGTGCAAAGTTCTGTGCTGACATCTCATCAAAGCACCCAAGTGCACCTCACGTCCAGGCAGGCTGAATCTTTGCTTCTCAGAAGAGAAACCCCAGTGTCACTGAGCAGGCTGAGGGCAATGACACTGTTTATCTAATAGTGCGGATGGTTGGTAAATGGTGACATAAACATTGTTTCAGGCCCAAGCCAAACACAGAATCGCAAGCCTGGCCCAAGAGGAGCCCAACTCACCAGTTATTTCACTCTGCCAAGAAAGCAGAGCAGCAAATAAAGAGGGATCAACTGTCAACAGAAAAGCACAGTGAAATGGGCCATGTCTACAACACACCACTACAGCCACAATGAAGGGAGTGATAAGAAAGCCTATAAACATAACCTCAAATCATTAAGTCACTGGCTGGACACAGATATTTAATTCATATCAGGATATAGCAAAGCTGAATTTGCATTGGCTGCTTTCAGAGACTAATTTGTTGGGTGCCCAGCAGAAACCTGCATACCTCACAGCCTGCCAAAGGAAACCCTTCCAGCCCACCTGCCATGGCACCTGCTTACCTTCTGATGTCCCACCAAACCAGTCATCAGGCAAGAAAGGTCCCAAGAAAAGAAGAGCAATAATTAAAACAAGTGTCAAGAATGCTGATGAAAAGTAAATGTCAGATTACTGATTATAACCATTTTTCAGAAAAACAACTCCAAGAAGTAGTGTTACAAAAGTGGGTTGATAAGTAACATGAACACATAAGCATTCGCATCTGGTCAAAATGCATCTTATTTGAGGCTTTAAAGGGTTGTAACCAACTGTATGTTGGTTATTTATCCACCAAAAATAGCTCAGAGAGTAACAGAGAAATTACAGGCCATTTTCAGAAAATCATGTTTGCACAGGATTAACAAACAGAAGAGAGGCAAAAGTCACCGAAGAAGTTAATTTTTAGAAATTATTCACTCAGTTCTAGCCATGATAATTAATTGCAAAATTAACAAGCATCTGACAATAGACTGTTTCGTTTATAATGTGCACACCCTGAAATACAGTTAATTAAAGAAAGACAATTGTGACAAGTAACTAAGTCATACAATAAAATCAGTCTTTCTGTTATAAGAAACTGTATCCTCACTGGTCTGTCCAACCAGCACCCAGGGCAATCGCTATACCGCAAAAAGAGATAACACACTTTAGCTAAAAAGGGTACAGAAAATAGAAATCCTTATCAAGGAATACATACTGAATCTACAAACAGTGCATGTTGTCTTCATTGTCTCCGGAGACTGAGTGTTAAATATAGATATTATGAAACAATAATAGCATTCTGAGAATAAGAAAATACCCAAGGCTAGCAATTGTGTTGCCACTTGCCAGCCCCAGAGCAGACTGCAAGGAAACATGGTGATCATAAGCAATGGATCTGATGGACCCGAGATTTGCTGTTATTCACCAGTGTTCGCTACATCATGCCTCAGACCTAATTAACTGATTAAAATGATACAAGAAAAATTATGGTTTCTCTTGCCAGAATGAAACACGGTTTACTGTGTTTCCATACGAGAGATTGTAAACTGCCCTGACATTTCTTTCCAACTGTCCATCTAGTTGGTGAAACATTCCTCACAGACAAGGGAGAGGCACAAGGGAGAACAAGTAAATAGCACCATGACACCAGAGCCAGTAACATCAGGCTTCTGAAAACTCAGACAGAAGATTTTTTCTGAGTTTTGGACATTTGTAAAGTATTTCTCCCACGTGGACACTAATGCCAAATAATGTCCAAACTCAGCACATAGCCTTTTGCATTACTGGAAAATTCAGAGGACATTATTATAGGATAACTGTTCTGTAAACTCATCTACTCTCAGACTGATGTTCTTCTGAGATCTTGTCCCTCTGAAACCAAATTTAACCACAGAGTACTATCACAAAACCTCTTTTCCTTAAGAAACCAGATAACAGAGAGGACTCCAGATTCACCTCCTCCTGAAACTCCATTCATATTTCAAGTTTTTCAGTTCCTTCCTGTAAACCTCATCAGCTGGCACACTCCCCTGAAAAACAGGGTGTTGGGGTTCTGATCACATCACAAACTCAGGAGAGTCAGAGATTCATTAAACACCAATGAAAACACAGCAGTGTGAAGCAAAGCAAACATTTGAAATGATAGTGCTAAAATCTCCATTACAAAAATACCCCAGTACCAGTGGCGTTCCTCTGTTGCAAATTCACTTCCCCC
Source organism: Ceyx melanurus (assembly GCA_024611195.1). Taxonomy (NCBI): domain Eukaryota; kingdom Metazoa; phylum Chordata; class Aves; order Coraciiformes; family Alcedinidae; genus Ceyx; species Ceyx melanurus. Next base: position 68,130 of record JANHGL010007222.1, on the reverse strand, counting down.
CCCCCCCCTTCAAGGTTATCATCTCAGGAGTTTCTCTTTGAGATTTGCTTATTTCAATGCTTTTTAAAAATGTATCTGTTTTCATATGAATGTTGACTCCATTTTGCTTACATATTCAGTGCTCAAATTATTTGCTCTAACAGTGCCTCTAATCTGTGAAATTGAAATATGCAACAGAAACATCATGCAAAAGCCACTCAGAAATAAATCCGAAGACTGGAACTACCCCAGAGGATGATAAGTCTATATCCACTCTACAGAAACACAGAATGTGTCAGTGGCCTTTAGTTTCCCAGCACTCATGGGTACAAAATATGGGAGCTCATTGAGAGTTTAACCTCACCCATTTGCGCCAGCAGCCTCTGTGGATCAAAGTGGATCCCAACATAGAAAACAGGTAGAAAGCCTAAAGATGTGAGGAGATTCTATAGGGGTTCTAGAAGGGCTGGTGCAAAGAGCCACTGCATCTCAAATTAGCAAAGAAAACAAATTATTGGCCCTCTATTACATGTTTACAGATGGAGGAGGATGGGGAATAACATCAATCAAAGAAATATCCATTAATAAGAACAAATGTGAAAATATAAAAAACTTCAGGATTAGATTCTGTTCTGAGTTGGCTTTCTGGGCAGCTGAGACCAGAATCATCAGCCTTCTTAAAGAAAGGCATGCTGAAATAATAGTGGCATGTTTGGGTTAGGGGAGTGTGATTTTCACTCCAAACACCATTAAAATGAGAAATGGGTCCCTTAGACACTGATCAATGGACATGACATTAATGAAATAGTGCACCTAATTTTTTTTCTTATTTCTTTTGACATGAAGGGTCATTCCCTGAGCATTAATGTAAAAACTAAAGATGTGTAACTTACTACTTCAGTCTTGATTTGCTTGCACACACTCAAATGTAGTTTCAAGACTCAAAAGACTAAGTGCTTAAGACCTAAGGGAACAGGAAGCAGAACCATTCTGAAAAGAGGGAGAGACCACTGATCCTCAGCCTCCCTGTACCAAGACAGGTCAGAGCCTGCTGGACAAGGCAGCCAGGGGAGCACACTTGGAACCGTACATCAGGTCCAATCACATGGTCTGCAACATAGGGAAGAAGCTCCATTCAGGACATATTCACAAAGAAAGCTGAACAGGCAATCTCCTTCTGACTGCTTTCCCCACTTGCCTTTGGAGTGCCCAGTTCATTTCAGCCAATATGTGTCACTGAGGCTGCAGCTTTCCCGTCATATCACAGAGGTAACCAACTGCAGGAAAAGATTTGCAGACATACTGTTTGTTGAGCTTTCAGCAGGCAGGAGAGCTGGGCACTCACAGATCAACATGTGTTGTGGTTCTGTCGAAGCCTAAGCGTCAAATCTTTGCCTACCAGGCAGCAGCTGAGCTTAATGTGATGCAGCAGTAGAACAGCCAGTGTCAAGGAAGCTTCCAAATATCTGCCAGAAAGCAGAATTAGGGACCTCTCTGGTACACTGGTAGTAGAACAGGAGTTTAACAATTGCAGTTTGTGTCAAACTCAGAGACACTGGTCTTAGTGACAGAGGCTCAATGTTCTCACGTAGACCCAAAGGCTTTGCTCAAAACTTTGTTCAAGGTTTCCTTACCTGAAAGGATAATCCCAGTCAATTCAGCTGCTAATGAGTACCTGGTTACTACAGCTAACTGCACATCATTCCTCTTTGAACTCTGGAAAACCCACGTGACACTGCTCCTAACCTCTGTGTGGTGTTTATGGACTTGATTAAATCCTTTTGTGGAGTTTTGTCCTTAGGGAGCTACATTCTGTCTGAAACATCTGTATTGCTGAGTTCATTGCACAGTCAATTGAAAACACTGTCTGTTGTTCCAGAGAATGAATTGGATTAAGACTGTAGGCTTCATGGGTCTCTGACACCCAGGGGAATGAGTAGAGATAAGCAAAGAATAAACTGTTTTATCTGAAGTTGCTGAAGTGAACCCTGTTCACATATTCCTGTGTCTCACAAGAAGGGCAACACACCTGCATTTACAAATTCTTCATGAAATGACTTGGGCAGGCTGGGAGGGGAACATTTTTGTACTGTCACACTGCTGATACAGACACTATTACCTCAATGGCTACAAAAGTAGGGGATCTATCTAGCAGAAAATTTCCATCCGTTCAATTAACTGCTGCTCAGTAGTCTCTGCAGATGGGATGGTAATAAGCAGTTGTTGCTGGAGACATGGGACAGTCCATGCACTTATAGATCTGTTAAAGCCAAACAAAAATGCTAGCAGCTGAGAAAATCAAGCAGATTGCAGATGCTCCTCAGAGAATAAAGCCTTCGAGATGCTATGCAGTGATGGTTACTAGCTCAAGAAACAAAGCAGTGCAAGCACCATGTAGCTTGCATTAAGCTGCAGGAACATGTCCTTATGGTCCTTACTTGGAAAAGTCCAGACAATAATGTCTCAGCCTGAAAAACTCTTAGAAACACTGATGAAAATGTCTTTCCATCATCAAAAAAGTATTTACACCTCAGCAAGAAGCTAAATGATGACACTGTTCTGGGAATGTCCCAGACACTGAACTATTGTTTTTAATCTTCTTACTTAAATATGCACAAGCCCAGGAATCTTCTAAGGTGCTTAGTGTAGTATCCAACAGGAACACTCCATGCCTGTACAGAGGTGAGGAAGACCACACAGCCCTTTGGGAGCAGAGGCAGTTCACAGGCAGGGTCAGCAGGCCCAGCACAGACAGGTAGGCTGGGTGCCAGGCATCCCACCTGCTTTCTGACAGCATGGCCGGAGCTGGCTTGGGAGGTTCCTGTGCAGTATGGTGCAGATCCCAGGGAGGCACTGGGGTTTCATGGGCAATGCTAAGCTGGCCTTTCCTGGCACATCTTCCACAGCATGGAGGGGGATCAGCCTGTAAAGCAGACTCTAGACTAACAGTAAACTCTTTTATTCTATAGTTTAGATTTTTCATGGCTTTTTTGTTTCTGAATTTCTGCTTGTAAATTGCTATGTATAAGCATCTGGATCTGCCCAACACATCACAGTTTTCCAGAGCAACCTGGAGCCTAAGAAGGATGAAAGCACAGCTCTGTACATCTGTTTCCATGGCTCCTCACTCATTCTTTTATTTTTTCCCCTCTTTCCTTCTCCTTTTATCTTTCATCATCCTTTGAGCATGGAATTTTTTCCTCCTTTGACAGTTGCACCTCCATTGACATCTCTAACTCATTTTCCCTCCCTGTGCTACTCCAAGAACAGTTTCCACACACTGCAGAGCTGCCCTGTACCTAGTGCCATGTGTATCGGTGGCACAAACCTCCTTCTTGGGTGTGGGATTCTGATCCAACTTGCATCGGAACAGCTGTCTGGATTACTGGGATATAATAGGAGGAGAAGAGAGACCAAACCAAAAAGACAAGGTGCCTGACTTAAAGCAGTAAATATGGTATATTTGTTAGATTTTTGTTGTTGAGGGTTCTGGGTTTGCTGGGTTGCAGGGCTGGGTGTTTTTATTTGGGGAGAAGGGTTGTTTGGGTTTGTTGTGTTTGTCTGTTTTGTTTTTTTTTAACTCCCTGTGGCTGCAATAGCTTACTATTAGGAAAATCAACTGAATACTCATCCATAAGCACTTACAGGCTCAGAAAGATACAATTTCCACAAAATATGGAATGCAAGACTCAAAAAAAAAAAAAAAAAAAAAAGATTAAATGTCATTAAATGTCTATGAAGTCACTACAAAATATTGTGAAATCTTGGGGGCGGGGGGGAATTGTCTTAGCTGGTTTTAATATCCTAATTTGGTTTTTCTTTCACTATAAAGATTTCTTTCTGGGTCACATTCTCAATGTGAACATCGGAAACAGAAAAAGTACATAGAACTTGGCACCATGAAGAACATTTGTGCAACTTTGAAAAATGTCAGAAATGAGCAGAAAATATGTGTGATGAGCCCTAGAAAATCTGTTTGTTCCTGGTAGCTACTCCTTAGAAGCCATCAGCTATTCTGTTAAACCAAACATCAAAGGTCTGAAATTCCACAAAGACTTTTGATGTCAGCACAAGTTCAGTAGTTAAAGTTGAAGATTTGTCACAAGAGGAGTCTATGCCAATTATAAGGCATTAAAAAAAGAACTCTCACACATGCGGGCATGTTAGTTATTAAAACAACAAGTCTACCAACTCTCCTTCTCTTCTGACTGTTTGTCTTATTTTATGAGAAAATCAAGATGAAAAATAGCTCCAGTTTTCAAGGTAAGATGCTTGAAAGAAACAAATGTCAGTAGTCACTTTGCCTACCTGTACAATATTCCTGTATTCGTTTTTCAACTGAACCACACTGGTGCATTCTTCAGCTTAACCCTCAGCTGCTCTCCCCTCTTTTCTGCAAGGGATACTTTTTCCTCTTCAAATACAATAGCCTGGCTTTCTACATTTTACACCATTGAGCAATGGACAAGTCGGTTCCCAGTGACACACAATAGCATAAAATAATTTTCCCTATGTATTTTTTTGTTTTGTTTTAAATTAGATTACATTGCCTAAATTTTGCCTGTCATGCACCTTTCCACAGCTCCTTAACACCACTCACAATTCACAGGGCTGTAATATACCCCTAATGAGCCAGTGAGCAGACCCCAAATTTGTGCAAAATGACACAGCTTTCTGAAAATCATTTTCCAAATGTTTTTACAAGCAAAAGCTTTACAGTCTTAAACTGTATGGGTATATACAGTACTGGACAGTTGTCCAGTGTGAGGATAGTTAAACTGCAAAGCAAAAATGCAAACTGAATGAAGCTGAATCACTGCGCTTCCCTGTCAGGTGACAGGGCACGGTGGGGAGGACTGTGTTTACCTGTAATAAATGCACTCATTTTTAATTGTGGTTTAAATTTTCCAGAACATCACAACAAATTGGTAGCCATACCTCACTGCCTTCCCAGCAGTTGTGTGCAAATCTCTTGGTAAAACAGCTTTCCCATGGGGAATGGTGATATCTTAACATCTCACTGAAATAGTTTGATATCTTCCCAAGACAGGTAGATTCCTGAGGAAACTAAACTGATTTCCCTCCACCTTGCTCAACAGATTGAAACTAAAAACCCACCTTCCCAACTTCTGCATCACACAACCACCTCGCCACACTGACTGCCTAAGCAAAGCAGCAGGAGAGCGCTTGGAAACCCTCACATCACAGTGGGTTTCCCAATGTCCTGACACACAGCTCCTGATGGAACCATTTTTGATGCGCCACGGCTTCAACCTTGAGCAACACTTTGAGTTTCCTAAAGCTGCTTCCAACAGGATGGGAGCTTCCCAGGGAACCCCAGGGAGCCATGGCAGAGCCAGGAGTTAGAAATTATGACAGCTGTTGATTGTTTCATTTAGGAAAACTCAAAACACATTTTCTGATTTTCCTGAACTGAAAATTTTCCCATTTTCCTTAGAGTGGGAAATTTTGAAATGCCACTTTTTGTTCCAACTTGCTACAAAAACATACTGGAATTTCATGTCTCCTCCAGCACCACTCCCCATCATAAAACTTCTTAGTCTCAGCGAGTTCTTCTGTTTCCAATGCCCTAATGGGTTAGTAAGTCATCCTCTGAGCTCCCTGATGAAACAGTAAAAGCAAGTGTATGCAACTAAGCAAACACCAGATGTTCAAGTAATCTCATATTCAAAACGCAAATAACCATTCAAAAGTTTTGATTCACAACACTGTAGGAATTACTCTTCTTCATACAAATGCCCATATTAGAATGCAGGAAAGATAATTCACTCATAAATAAGAGCATTTGTGGTTATTCATTGTTTACTACTTGGTGTTCATTATTCTTCTTGTAAAACAATTTTGTTTATCAAGCAAATAACAGCCTGGGATTTCTGGGAGCAGCCATACACGGTGAGCACTGAATGAAGCATGCGGCCAACATAAATAACCATTTGGAAACTTATTTCCTCAAACTGGACTGTAAACACTTGCAAAACGTCAAGGCTACTCGTAGGAAGTTGGATGTACTGAAAACCAGCAAAAACTAGCTGCTGAACAGACTATTACCAGTGCTATGACTTGCTCCAATAAGAAAAGTGTGGAGCAGCAAGGAGGGAGCTCTGCCACCTCTCCCCACTCCCAGGGCCTGTCCTTCTGCCACTGCTTCTCCACAGCTGCCTCTGCTCTCACACCACTCCCTGGACCGTGGGAGCTGCAGGGCTGCTCAGGAACACACCATTTGTGCTGGAAAGTATCCGAAGGCTTTTGAAATCCCAGCTGCCACTGGCAGCTCTTGGGAAAACAGGATCCATACCATCTTGATGCAAAATCATGTCACCGTAAAATAGCACAAAAGGGTTTTGTGCCATGGTAATCAGATCCCATCTACAGCATTTGTTTTAAGACAAATAGGAAGTGATGAATGAGATTCAAATTCTTCTTGGTATGCACAGCCTGGATTTCATTAAAACTAGAGATGTGGAAGAGGAATGCAGCAGCCTTGACTTCTTTTCCTGTGAGCTCATCTGAGTGGTTCTCTTTCTAGTATTTCTGTAGCAGCAGACTCAGGTGTGCTGTAGGTTTTCTGGGCAATGGCATCATGCAAGCTAAGATGGAGATAGAGGCCAGGCAAAGGGCAGCATCCTCTCTGAAAACATCACCCACAAGGATATACTGATATCAGTGTGCAAGGCACACCTCTGCACACTCTGCTCCACTTCATGGTGAGGACCCTTCCTGGAGTCATTGGGCTTTCATGACCTCATGTCTTTCCACACTGCTAAACAACCTGGAGAGCCTGACAGCTTTTACCGACCCATTCACTGGATTATGCCCTACCAAATACAAGACTCACAAGACATCAGCTAACATGTCTGTTTGCTATCCAAGTCCTTTAACTATTACACATATACACACACACCCCCTTCATTTTCAGGAGGAGACACCACAGGGATACCCTTGCACTGGCAAGCTGTAAAAGAGAGACAATCTGCAGGACACAAACAGCAGGCAAAGAGACAATGAGCTTCTCTGCCTTAAATAACACCTGAGAAGTCTCTGGTGAAAGTGAAGGGGAAGCAGAAATAGCATTTTCTGTTGAACCTTGGAAACCTTCCAACTGTGGCTTCTCAACTGGTTCAGCTGCATCGCAGGGTATTAGTTCTGGGGTTTAACAGGACAGAACAGGCTCTGGGGACCAGTCAGAAGCTTCAGTGCTGTTTGGCCCACTTTGGGCTCACCTGTTCCACATGAGGATGAGGGAACACAGGGAATGTGTTGCCCAGCAAGGCAGTGCTGTCTTCCTCATCACCAGCGCAGTCACGGAAGCTAAGGCTGCTCTGTCAGGAGTTCAACTGCACTGGAGCCTTACACATCCCACTGGGAATACAAGCACATATTCTACCGTCCTGAGAAATACACGCAGCTGTCAGCACCACAAAGGCCTCAGAGGAGTACTTGTCATGGATCAACAAGTGCATCCCAGAGCCACAGTCAGAACACTTTTGGGCTCAGTCACAGCTCACTAGGGGCAGCTTCTGGCAAGCAAGGAGTGCTCAACCCTGTTGGACAGACACCCTTAGACTCAGCGTCATGTCCCAGCAGGAGAGGGTTTGGTTGAGCAGGGAGAACACAACTTCCATACAGGCTTTCCCAAGAGTCGGTGCTGGCTTTTAAGCAGTCATGCTTCCAAAGATCCCACAGGAAGCAGAGCAATACAGCGTAGGAAGTCTTTTTACTGCTTAGTATTTTCCTCACTGAAGAGTGGCTCTAGTCCATTAGGAATTTGCAGCTTAAGCCTCAGACTGTCAACATGTTATCAAGTGAAGCATATATTTGTAGCAGCAAAACCAACACAAACACAACACAAAACTGCAAACTCAACATTCAGGTAATAATCAAGACCAGTGGAACTCCATAAAATATATTTTTATATATTTAAATATTATCCAACAAGCTTGACAAATTTAATAATTTCCCTGTAATATATTTATTCTTTAATTGCTGAATTATCTTTTTAAATGTTGTCGTGAAAGTGTTTCTGAACCATCATAATAATATTAGTCAAGACCAAAACAATTACTATAAATCTAATTACCCTAAGAACTGGAACATTAAAGGTCACCAAGACAGGCTGTTGGCAACTGCATTTATTTACCTCCTGGTTTCTAACAAGCAGCTTTCAGACAGGTATTAGAGGTGCTTCTATTTTCAATAGCGTCCTGTTAGGAGACAGTGAACATGCTCATTCTCCTCCATTGCCATGAAGGGCAGCTTCCCAAAGAACACTTGACACAATTCCATCATTGACTACTAACCCCATTTTTCCTAAAGGTCATTGTGCTGCTACTAATTCATTTACACAGTCAGTAATTCTATCAATTATTTATGGTATTCTACTACTCACATTAGTGTTTTCTAAGGTGCTTCTAAGAGGAGAGAAGTTCCATGTGGACTTGGAGAATTTTTGTTCATTCCTTCAGGAAGCCACTAAATTGCAGCAATTAGTGTAGAAAATTAGATCCTATGCCCTATTTAATGTGTGTTTATGTTCTACCAGAATAAAGAAATGTGTTATAGATAGTGAAATTCTGTTCATTAGCATGTATTTATGATCAGACTGCAGCTGGAGTCTTTGGGCTAGCTGACATACTGGAAGTGTTTTCTAAAATAATAAGTATGTTGGAGAAAAACAGAGTTAGCAATATGAAGCCAAATACTAAGACAGTTACAACAAATGCTACGCTTATTTACTCCATTAACTTCCTCAGAGTTGAGTTGACTTTAATTAAAAGCAGAATTCAGGCTGCATAGTTAAATCATAGAATGATCACAGAATTAATTCATAAATGTTAAATGCATCTTAATACCAGGACATAGAGCACTGACACTGAGCTATCGGATGCTGTGGCTCCCGCCACTGAACCCACATGACACAACACAATCTGTCATGTCAGGAAGACTTAATAGCACAAATCTAATCCAACCCAGTTGGGATTAGCCTAATCCAGGAATATCAGCAAGTTTAAAGAGCCCTTTGCTGCTGGAGTGCAGCACACCCTGACCTGGAACACGAAACATTCCACCAGTGCTGTCCTTCCAAGAAATTCAACCTATAGTAAATGGTCAGCATGACATTGTTTACCATCACAGATAACACAATAAGCAACTTCAATGGTTTATCACTCTTACAGTGAGGAGTATTAAAGTATCTCAAATGACACTGTTGCCATCAGCTCTGCCAGAGACACAGAAAACCAGTGAGGGAAGAGATAGTGCATGACATTTCTGATGGTTTTTGAACAGATCCCACACAGCCAGTCCCAGCCTCTGATCACACCCAGTATGGACAGGGCTGTCATGGTGATGCTGTGACACAGGTATAAAGTGTGTCCTGAATGAACAAAATGTAAAGATGGAGGGGACACTGACCAACAGGACGATCACCTCTGAGGGTTTATTTGGCCTCAGGCCCAACAGAATTCTGGAACGGGCTGCCCAGGGGGGTTGTGGAGTCTCCATCTCTGGAGACACTCAAGACCCGCCTGGATGTGTTCCTGGGTGACTTGGTCTAGGTGATCCTGCTCTGGCAGGATGGTTGGACTAGATGATCTTCTAGGTCCCTTCCAACCCCTAACATTCTGTGATTCTGTGATTCTATTACTTCAGCATTAGGCAGCATGTCCTACTGCATTAATGACTCTGCCAGTCCAGGTTCAAAACAAACCCAGTGAGTTTGTCCACTGCCTGACAAATGGATGAGCAGTTCCTGGAGCTACAGAGATTGCGCTCAAATGTCAGGTATTGTAAGACCTATAGGACTTGTAAGAATTAGTGGAACAGTGAAAACCTCAGAGGCATGACTGTAAAAAAAAAAGCCAAGCAGAAATCCAATATGCTTACATTAACATCTAACTCAATTAAAACAATGAATTAGTATTTCAGAGAGCAAACTCATTAAAGATTTAGCTGTGGCATAAGAAATCACAACAGAAACGTTACAAGACCTAAACCCTCACCAGCAAAGAGCAGGTTTCATACTCCTGATGTTTTTCAGACCAAACGGGGACCAGATGTTCTTTTCCTCTCTCCATTAGGGAAAATAACTGCAAGTTGAGTACAGGGTTGATGTTTGAAAAATCATTTTCTAATCAGAGATTTTTTTGTTTCATTTATTCTTAAGAAAGCTATTCATGCCCCTGGATTTGAAACATCTTGTATCTCCTGTGCAACAGTTAGCACCAAAACTCCTTAAGTTCCCCAGCTTCTACCTGCACATCATAATTCATGGGGAAAAAGATTCTCACGTGGTCAGTCTGGATTTTGAAGTGGCTTGTTCCTTTTAGGCTTTTCTGCCCATTAATGAAAACTAAGGCTACACATGCCAGCATAGGCCCTTTGGACTGAGAAGCTGATAGGAACAAGTGTGATACTGGCACCAGTTACTACCACATTTCTTAGAGCCTAAATTAGTATGGGCCAGACAGTACGTGGTCCATACACTGCTGTATACAAAAATCCTTTGCATATACATACGTGGCTAAGATGAAAATCCTTGTTTTCAGTCCTCCAATGTAGGCAAGTAGTGGTGTAACAAGTTTATCAGCAATCGCCATCAGTGTGCTAGCTGATTACAGAGGTCTACAGGTTTCATATAGAAATCTTTTGTCTTTGTGCGAGCTGAAACAAGTTCACTGACACTCTGTGCATGTGTCACCGTGATGATAGTGCAGCAGGAAACATCACATTCTGAATGTACTTGTGAAAATCCCAATCCCTACATGCTGGCATTTGTACATATTACATTTCAAAGGAAACAGTTTGGTTACCAAGGGGAGGTCACAGTACTCTGGATACAGAGGTCTCTCAGCCATGCAGAACTACACCACTTCTTGATCTTCCTCACTTCAGACACTACAGAACTGTGACAAAGCCTGCTATCTCATCCCTGCCACTGCCATCTGGAGCCCTTCTCTTCCTTTCATGTTACTTGGGAGAGCTGGTATTTTTAGGAATATCGATTTATTCTTTTCAGAAAAATATCTGTGAGAGTATGCCAAATGAATATACTTCACAAACCTAGCAGAAACATTACGTGAAGACACCTTGCAGCCATTAAATGAGGTGACTGCTCTCAAGCCCATCACTTCCCACTTCATATCATCATGATTTTTCAACCTCTCAGTCTATACCATTTAGCAAGGATTTAAAGATGCTAAATACAGCGCAACACCCTCCGTCTGTAGTTTGCCTTAAATCTTTTCCCATTTCCCTGCCGTAGTTTCTGTTTTATTCTCATACTCTCATTTCTAATGGCTTCTTGGCATCCAGTTTCCTAACAACATATTATTAGCACTTCTCTATTGTAATCCCCTTTTTAGCAGCCTAACCCAACGTTAGTATTGGCATCAACGTTATCCTGTTATCATGTAACATAGCTGCATGAAAAATTACAACAGTTGTGCAGCAGTTACAATGTAATTACTTAGTGCCATTCAGTGTGAAGTGCTGCAGTAATAGGTTGCATAATCAGTTAAATTTCTGAATTCTACTCACATAAGATGCCTCTGAAGCAATGTCACCATAAAGGTTTCTCAATTCTGTCTGTGGCTGATTTTCATCAGTGGTGTGTGAAAAGAAGCCAAACCCCGAGGTCTGCTCAGTTTTTCTCTACTAATGCCAAGAGCAAGGAGAACATGCTTGTGAGAGTCTTGTGAACTGAACCAGCTATTAAAACTGATGATAATAAGGAAAAAAAAAATGCTTGGGGAAAATAAAACAAAAACAACAAAACCAAACAAGAACCAATAAAACCAAAACAGTGTTAGATTACATTTACACTCTCCAGAGGTGTTCTTCAGCCTTAGACATAGAATCAGAAAGGAAAGAGCAAACTACTTTTTTCCAGCAGACTTCTATAATCAAGTTTCTGTTTATGAATACAAATTTTCTCCAAGTGAGCAATGACTAAGCATTTTGATGCCTGTTCACTTCACTTGTGCAGTGTCTGGGCACATCTGGAGAATTACCACAACAAGCTGCTTTCATACAAGGGACAGTTTTCTTTCTTTAATGACAATGGTTTCCATTTTTCTGCCACATATCTGTTAAAAAAATGCTGTGGAAAAACTAAAATGAAGTTTCTATTACAACACAAATGCAACAATAGACTTTTTCAACCTATTTGCATTGGCTAAGATTTAGTTATTTTCTTGACAGATTAAAACTTGCTACCCACCTTTTAATACATGAATCTATAAGATTCACAAACATAATCCTCAAAACTTGTCAAAGTATTACCCTGAAAATCATGAAAGATGAAAATTATAGTTATGTTTGGAAAGGCAGGAACTTCAGTGGTTTAGATTTTCATACCCTGGGAAAGTGCTGTGTCTGTGTTTTGTTACTAGAAGATAGATATACAAACTTAAAAGACAAATATGTACTTTCTAGAGGATAGATACAAGCCTAACAGTCCTCAGTTCCTTTGGAATTCTTAACCTTGGATTCACAGTTAGTAGCTGGGAACTGATGCCTTAAGGCAACTAGCCATGTTGCCTTGAAAATGGGGGGACACCTTATGTCTTTGATTGAGTTGATTTGCCATTTCTTTCCCTTGACAGAAACTCATCTCTGTGCAAGGTGAGAGTGTAATGCCTTGATAAATCAAAATTTACATTCATCAGGCACATCTACAGTCCTAAGAAGGCAAACAGCAAACAAACAGAAGCACACAAAGAAAATCAGTCTCACCAGCTCCAACAAACATTACAAAATTTTCAGTGCTGTTATACAATTCAACATTCATCACTGGTACAAATAAAGATACTGCTGTGTTGCTGCAGCAGATTTCTATGACTAGTGTGGTGACTTCAATCTCTTTTGCTTACTCTCCCCTTTGCTGAATATATGAACATAATTTTAAAAAACAACAACAACTACACACAACCAAAGAACCCAAGAAAAGCCACTTTCCCTCACATTGAAATGTTCAACCAGAAGCTCCCCAGAGGCTTCTGTGATAGCTCATAATATAATTCAACTAGAGCAGTTAAGCGATGTTATTGTACAGTTTAAGTGCCTTTGCTAATTTTCCTGGCCCCGGGGGGTTTTGTATGATATATTTCATTTGAAGTGATATAAATTGCAGAGAGCAATCAAAAACATTCCCTCAGGAGTGAGGTGGGACATGTGGACAAAGATCTGCCTTTTTTAACTGTACTCTCTGCATCTTTTTGTAGTCATTCATAATTCACAGATTCACAGATTCACAGATATTAGGGGTTGGAAGGGACCTAGAAGATCATCTAGTCCAACCCCCCCACCAGAGCAGGATCACCTAGACCAAGTCATAATAATCTCTATGTTCAGTTTCTTCCATTACTTAATTGTGATTCTGCTCCAGACAAACACCACCATGAACTCATTACAGACACACACACTACTAACACACCTGCATACTTAGGAGCAAACACACGAAAATTAATCTTGGCAGAGTCCAAAAAGCAACCAGATTTCCTAACTGTGAAGCCCACAGCTGAAAGCCACACACAGATATAGCACTACCTCAGAGATAAAAGGATGAGAAGCCCCAGGAGTGGTTTGCAGCTCTCCCAGGAGACCCATCATTCCACAGTGGGACTTTGGAAGCAGACATGCAATTCACGGTCTTGGAACAACCCAGCAACACTGATCTCAGCCGACCTAGCTGGTTCACACCTCCCCACAGCTAGGCATTCAGACTACTTAGAACTCCCTGGGTGTCTCTGTGAACACCATGACCAAAAGGCTATTGAGCTCAAGTACAACAAGACTCATATAACTGGGTCTTGTTGAACTGGTGTGTAGTTATGCATTAAAATTCATGGTCATCTTCAGTAGCAAACTGGACAATCATTCAAAAAGATGGAAATTTACCATTGCATGAGAGACCAAAGATCTTAGATATTAAACATTGGTCCACAGTGTAACAGAGCCAGAATCTCCATTTCTGTACCAGTTTCATATTACTGACAACTGTACCAGTTTCATATTGCTGTCTTTTCTTTAAAATGCTGTATGTCTAGAAGGTAGGTATCCTATGGTCCTAGGCCTGGAGGACTCTTTAGAGTAGTAATGAGAAAGAGGGAAAAGACTTGTGTTTATGACCTTGCAGAGATCAGTATTTTTCCTGTCTCAAGTGGGATCTGGTGCCATCCTACACAAGGTGCCCATACACTAAAAGCTGGGACTCTAGGATGTGCATTTAAGGTACAGGAAGAGCTTAAGTGTTAATGCTGCCTCTGAAAGAGGAAGGACATTTGAGTCACTGGTCCTGTGAAAGGACTGGTAGATATGCCAGGTGATTAGAACCTGTTGTAGACATATAGACCTAAAGTAGCTTAAATCACACAGATGAGATTACTTGTACAATAAGGATGGGCACCAAGTAACATCCAGCCAAGGACTGTGGCATTCTAGCCAGTAACATTAACACCCTTTGTACTTTGGTCCATTGTAACTACACGAGGGGATCCAAACAGAAGAAAACAAGATGGGAAAATTGTTTTCTGTCTTTCAGTTAAAACAACCAGCAGATCAGCAGTATCCAAATAGGATATTAATACACAATTTCACGCCATTCTCTGTTTTCCTTTTCCACATGCCCCCTAGGTCAATAGATTTGTTGACCCAAAGAAACGGAAAACACCAAGGAATGTGCTCTAGTAGCTTTCTGTGCTTCTCCTCAGTCTGCAGTAGTTGTACTTTATGCCTTTAAAAAAAAATCTAGCTTAACAATCTTGAAGTACCAAAGCCTAAGTACAAAAATAACCATTGTTTGGCAAAATTCCAGTATCATACAAGAAATGTAGGTGAAGGCAATTTCGGATTTAAAGGGAAGCCCTTGGGTGCAGGGACCATATTGAAAAAGGAGGGGAGTTTTATTTATATACCTGCAATGGTTCTGAGTAATACTGGCCTTTGAGATTAGCAAGAGCCAGCATTTTTCTTGAGCAGCTGCAACATTTCTCTTCATCATCTCCATTTCCTTGCAGATGCTCTGGGGTCAGACCAGCTGAAACCAGAAGCATGAAGGCTGAGATACCATAAGAATGGATGTTCTTGCAACAGTAGAAGTGAAATACATTCAGAAGTCACAAGAGATGTGGCAGCAACACAAAATGTCCTTGTCAATTTTAATAAAAGTTCATTGTTTTTGGACAGGGCTGTTCCAAACTTCTGGAATCTTACTGAACTAAATGTTTTAGTATTATAACAAGAGTGTGGTATCAGCCAGAATAAAGAGTCTCTTGATTTACTCTCTTCTTTTTGAGGTTTAACACTAACACTGTCTCTACTTAAGTTGCTTTAAAAATCATTATTTTCATTAAATAATGGCAATCTGCTCACCAAAATAACTGGGGAAACCCCTGTGAGCACTGATTGAGGCCTCCAACATCAAATTCTATCATCCTCAAAGACCTGACCCTGCACCACTAAACATTACTGGGAATTATGCCATTGGCTTCAAAGGGAGTAGGAACAGGCCCTAAATAAGCAAAACTCCTAGTTATTACTCCAACGGGAGCAATCCTATCAGGCCACAGAATGTGCCTATATAAGCCAAAGATTCAACAGTGCTTTCTCAATTCCATCCTTACACTTTGCATGAGAGCAGTCTGCAGTCACATGTGCACAGACTATTCCAAAGTCTGCATCAGGTAATTGCAAAAACAAAGGGCACAGGGGACTCCTGAGAGGGCTTGTGGGTGATCCTTTGCCTCTGTGCCTGGTGGGTTCACAGCCCTTCCCTGGTATTATCACTCCAAGACACACTCACACAAAGAGACCATGAAATCTCCTCACAGAAAAATTTGCCACAGCACAGCAGAATTGGATCCCGACTCTAGTAAACATGGTTTTAAAATGATTACAACTTTTGGTTTCCTTTTTATTTTTTATCCCACTGTTATTTATGCCTCACCCTCCCAAACCCAGAAGTCACCAAGGTCAGAAATCCTTACTGAGCAGACATCTAAACTGTGTTTAAATGCAATTTCAAGCATTTACAATACTGAAACACTCTAAACTTAATACACTCTGGAGAAGTCAGGCATTGCATTTTGTTTTTCTAAATCCAAGTTAACATCTACTTCACTTTACCAACTTCCACATAGCTCAAATCATCTCCAGAATTGTGAACATTCACCTTTCTTTTGGATTTCCCATTTCACTCCAAATGTAGCCTCATCTGGCACAGCAAAGGTATCAAGGATGGACACAGGCCAGGATAAGCTTTCAAAATATCTCATTGTGGGTTTTTCCTCCTCATTTCAGAAATCATGGCTGTATTTGAAAACCACAGATATGCCAAAGAATTACTCTTCTTGGTATGAAACAGCATATTCAGGTTCAGGTTTTAACCTAAAGGAGTTCAAAACTGGTGCTAAGTTTTGGCCTGAAGAGCAGAGATGCCCAGTATGCTGAAAGAGTAGAGGAAAATCTGAGAGATACAAGAGAGAAGAAGAGATGAAGCTCATGGATTTCAGAGCTCATTATACACTTCCTTTGGCAGAAGACAGACTGATTCATCAGGTACAGAAAGCAAAGGCAAAGACTTGAGTTCAGCAGCTCAGGAGTTAAGCTTTAACTAAACAATGAGTTCCAACAAAGATGATGATAGAGGCTACTAAATCTTGAGACATCTACTGCACCAAAACCCAGTCCTTTGCCAGAGATTCCTGTTAGGTTATTGATTCAGTGAGAGTGCAATTTCCAGAGGAAATTAAATCCTCTTGGAAAAGGACAGTTCCAAAACTGGTAAATAGATGTTTGTAAGGGGAATAGAATATTGGAAAGAGAACAGGCATCCACCCTGAACAGAGGGGATAGCATATAGCTGTCTGGAAGACAAAGAGAAAAAAAGAAAACAGAAAAACCCAGCCAAGTACTTGTTTGATGTTATCTGAGACATGATGAAAGAAGTGTGCTCTCATTTGGGAAGTTTTGAAAACAAATAATATGATGGACATGTGCATATGCTGCTCACAGGAGAGCACCTTCTCTCCCTCAGAAGAATGCTGAGCCCTCCAACCACATGTTTTATTAGTCCATGGCCATGTTGGCTGACACAAGGAATCCACCAGCTCAAACCCCTCCCCAGCCCTGGGCACATCCCTGTAAAGATTTGTTCTGCTGGTAGGACAGAGGGTGAGGATTTTCCCTCAGTAACTCTCCCGCTGAATTAACTGGAGGCATTCCATAGAAGGAAGTCAATTTATAGAGTTCTGACACACAGCAGCTGCTGTCAAAAGCTCCTCATGGCTTTCGAAGCTGCATTAACCAGTCTGCTACCACTGGCTCCCTGTTTTAACAGGATCTTTAAAATGAGTTACGTCCAAGGGTTCAGACACTTCCAGGGCCTTCTATTTTCTATACCATATTGCCTGCATGGAGACTGCCACCAGAAACACTTCTGTGCAACTGTGACTCTCACACTTCATCCCACTCCCAAGTCCTCTGCTCTATTACCTGTTTAATGCCTGTGCTAAAGGTAATGTGGCAACTAAGTGTCATTCAGGGGAGTTGAGCTGAGCAATAAAGGACCAAATCACAAAGAGTTCAAAGTTTTTATACAGGCTTTTATATCACAAAGCCAGAGAGGTTTAAACTGCTACTTAGAGACATTATTTTCTGAACAGGCTGATGGCATGGAAGGAAGTTGGGATTTGGCCCATTCAATAGCTATAAAACAAGCCCAAGCTGCCTCCTATGTTGAAATAGACCCATATATCAGTAAGAAACTGCTTGCCATCCATGTATTTTAGTAATAGCCCGTATTTTGGATCCCCCCCCAACATCTGGCTTTTCCATCATTACCCACTGCAATATGTTTTCAACGGTATCCTGCCTGCCACATTATTTCTCTAGGAATGTGAGGATGCCAGAAACTTGGAATTACAAGAGCTGCTAATAACCTTTCTCAGTTCTGCAAAAGTCCGAAAAATTTAATCAGCTGGCATTCTGTACTCTTCCCATCCCCCTGAACAGCTGCTCTCCCCCTCTGCCGGCAACCTGCCAAAAACCCAAAGCTGCCTGGCTAATGTTGAACTGCCAATAACCCAGAGACTTCAACCTGATGCAGTCATTGGGAGGGGGATATAATCAGATGAAGTTTTAGGAACAGTGGCCAGTAACTGGGACTCCTATACCAGGTAAATGACAAGGAAATCTCCCTGAAATTACTTAAATTTGTGGAACACTGATCAAAACCCATCACTCAGGGCAGAAACTCACTCCCCATTAGGGCTGTTATTCTCTGTGTCACGGTCAATGTGCTGATTCAACAAGAAACTGTGTTCTGGCCTCATGAAGCTGGCTCTTTAAATGCCACAATTTTTGCTTCAGTAACATATTCTGGACAGGCTCTTTTGAAAGCACTTTTTTTCACTAAAGGAGAACACCTCAGTGTAATGGATCACACCATTTCTTGCAGACTTACAAAATCTTCTGAAAACATCTAAGGGTCAGGCATGGTGGAGGCACACACAGTTACGCTGGATGAGGTAAATGCCCAGTTAACACACTCAGCATCTGAAGCTTTTGGAGAAACATCCACACATTTTGCCAGAGCAAATCACAGCCATTGCACAACCAGAGTAATCCTAACCTTACAGCTGGATATTGCACCCTAGAAACTCCTGATGTGCTAGACAAAATTTCTTGCTACCCCAGGAAGACAACGAGGCCCTTGCAAAATCTTCTATGGTCTCATTCTCTACAAACATCTCTATTTTATCCACCCAGCTTGTGCTCTTCTTTTTCCTATTGTTCTAAGCAAGCTAAGCCCTTTCTGCACCATTGCTTTTGTTCCTTTCATAGATTCATAGATTCATAGATTCATAGATATTAGGGGTTGGAAGGGACCTAGAAGATCATCTAGTCCAACCCC
>JANHGL010007222.1:28865-40322 GCA_024611195.1 Ceyx melanurus | reverse complement strand
ACTGGTGAGACCCCACCTCGAGTACTGTGTCCAGTTTTGGGCACCCCAGTTCAGAAAAGACAGAGATTTACTGGAGACAGTCCAACGCAGGGCTACCAAGATGATGAAGGGAGTGGAGCATCTCCCTTCTGAGGAGAGACTGAGAGAGCTGGGATTCTTTAGCCTGGAGAAGAGGAGACTGAGGAGGGACATCATAAATGTGTAGAAATATGTTAAGGGTGAGTGTGGGGAGGATGGAGCCAGACTCTTCTCGATGTCATCCAATGACAGGACAAGAGGCAATGGGTGCATGTTGGAGCACAAGAGGTTTAGGGTCAACACAAGGAAAAACATTTTCACAGTAAGGGTGATAGAGCTCTGGAACGTGCTGCCCAGGGAGGGTGTGGAGTCTCCATCTCTGGAGACACTTAAGACCTACCTTGATCTGTTCCTGGGTGACTTGGTCTAGGTGATCCTGCTCTGGTGAGGGGATTGGACTAGATGATCTTCTAGGTCCCTTCCAACCCCTAACATTCTGTGATTTTGTGATTCTACGGATGCAGATCCCATGTGTGCTGCAAAGTATCTGATAAACCCTTTACCTGTGGTTCACAAACCAGAGGCAGATGGGTAACCATGCAAGTGATAAAAATGTCCAAATTGACCAGGCACAGTGAGCTGACACCACTTGTTTCTTCTCAGAGGTGGCAATCAATGCAAATCCCTGCACTAGTTGTGAGGTGATTTAATTCCAATGTTAATCATTCTGGGACTGATTAATTTTTCACAGCTGTTGCTCTGTGGCTGTTTAATTAGAGCCTGCTGGCAGAGGCTCTTCCCTCTTCAGCAAGTCCCCCACCCCTGTGCATTCCTCCTCCTGCAAGGCAGGGTGACAGTTGGTAGAGTGACTTGGGCGGCTGGTCAGGGGACCTGACATTTGGCAAAGGATCAAACGCATTAAATGACAAGCCAAATTCCATCAGCTTCCTAAAAATACTAGCAGACTGACAAAGTGCTTCAATTCCTGGTGCTTCTGTCTCTGATTTTCTGTTACCAATGGGCACTGGATCTAACTACTCAGTAATATCTGCTTCATGGTGCTGTTGTTTCCACAGGAGAGTCAGGCAACCTTTATTAGGAAGGAAACAAAATCAGCTGCCTTAAAAAAACCTGAAAAATATTCTGGCATTTGCTTTAACTATCTGACTTTCTGAAGCCATACAACTCTCTTGCTGAAAAATTCCACTAGGGAAGGAGAATCCCTATCTTAAGTAGGTATCATATGTCATATGCCTGACTGGGGCTGCAGAGACCGAGATCCCCAAATGGATGCAGAAGAGGGGGAGGCAACACTAATCCCTTATGAAAGCACCTAAGAACCCAACTTGAGCAGGATGCATGTTTCCATTCATCCTGTGCCACCTGCAGATAATGTGCCAACAGAGCTGCCAGTTGTGAATATGGCACCTGTACCACAGATCTCTGTCCTGTAAAAGCTGAGATTCCCAAACGCACTCCAGACATGCCACCAAACGGCTTTTAGGTGCTGTAAAGTTCAGAAATATCCATTCTGGCCATCTATCTAGATGGAGGCAATATAGTAACAATTCCCTGAGCCAACTGGATGCTGAGGACACTGACCTAAAACAGGAGAGATGACCCCGTTTCATCTACAGAAGAGTTACAAAGCTTCCCTGCATTAACTTTGATTTTGTTTCAAAGGGGTGTTACAGACTCTTCACAGTACCAAAACATTCAGAATTTAATCACAAAACCGCATCCCTGAAATAGTCCAGATTTTGTGGGAAAAATAAATAAATAAAAAATAAATTCCCAAACAATTCTTACTGGATCACAACTACAGGAAAAGTAGATGATTATCAGAAGGGACTTAGATGGCTGTCTGTCTCTCTCTCCTTCCCTCATCCCTAAATCTAAAGCAAACAAGAGAAAAAAATAATATATTTCAACCTTTGCAGTTATTATTTTTAAGAAGTGGTTCCAGCAAAAGGCCTTTTGGTTGATTAGAGGTTCAGTAACCCAAAGGCACCTAGAACAACTTTGCTCACTACTCTTTCCATTTTCTATTTGTTTCTCAGGAAGCTGTGGAAGAAAAGTCACGGCAGAGCTTGGAAGACCCGTCACAGAGGGTCAGTGTCAAGCCTTCCCCAGGGCAGCCAGTGGCATGGCCGGGTGCCTTGCTTAAAGCAATGCAAGTTTTGCAAGCAGCAACACAGAGTTTAATTTATTGATAGTCACAAACTTTTCCTAAAAGGCAAATGATCAAGTTCACAAACTGAGGAGAGTGAGTTTCTGCAGCTGCATTCTCTAGTGGACACTTCACTGAACTTACCAGAATGTTAAGGAGAAAGAGGCTTAAGACACAAGAATTTTATAACCGGAGATAGTAAATCATTCCCTGGTTGTAGCAATAGGAGGATTCTTAGGGGATACTGTACAGACACTTGAAAGCAGAGAGCCTGACCCTCTAAGCAGATATTCAGAAGTTCACCTGTTTGTACACTTCATGTTTTATTTTCTGAACTGTCAAAAAAAAAAAAAAAAAAAACGGAAAAAGAGGAGAGAAAATAAAACTGGGCGGAGGGGGCATAATCAAGAATTAAAACCCACAAAAGCAAAATTAAGAGGACCATTTATTTGCTAAGAACTCACCTCTAACAGGCAAGAGAAACCAGTTTCCTTGACCAGCAGGCACCCATTATAATATAAAGCATAAACAGTGTTTCACATGCTTCACAATTTCCCCATTAAGATCAGAGGCTACTTAGGTTTTATTCTCATTATTCCCACATCATCCTATACATCATTTAACACGACAGCATCTTCAGATCACAATTAATTGTGCTGCACTGTTTTGCACTTTCTCCTACATAAACTAGATTACTACATCTCCTAGTTTTCTTAAATACCTTAGTGGACAGTGCACTATATTTAAATTGAATCTTGATACCAAAGCAAAAATCACTGGATGGAAAATTTAAAACCTATACTAGATGGATAAATCAAATGTTCCTAACATGTCATGGTACCTCTGCTGTTCTTGCCCTCCTTCACAAACACAGGGTTTGGAACTCCTACAGTCAACTGTATGGTAGTAGTTATTCAGTGTATTTTGAAACCAGGATCTCTCATATGCCTGCAGATTCCTTTTAAATCTACATACTGATGGCACTTCCAGGAACAATTTTTCTTACCAGAACACCAAATTTTCTGCATGAATTGGAAGACAATTTTTTTCTATCGATCTTTTCTGAACAAATGTGTCTTAATATATTTTCTTTTTGCAGCTAGAGAAGCACATGAGCATTACCAACAGTGCTAGCTCTTAAACAAGCAACAGCCCCACTCCCAGAGATACAAGTTACTGCTAAGTGTCACCCCTGCCTGCATTCACCCTCCTCTTCCTCGGCTGGCCACCACCTCTCACCTTCCCTGGGCTGGAGCTGGGAGCAGCCATGACATCAGCATTCCCCAGGGTAGGATTTCTCACGCCACTTAAGGCCATTTTGTCACCCTGCTCCATAGCATAAGCCAGATTCATGTTACTTGCCTTGTACTGGTCAAAAACACGTCATTCCTCATCACCCCTCTTTTATATTTTTACTACTCATCTAAGCCAAACCTCCTGCTGATGAAAAGCAGTAGGAAAAAAAAAAAGTCTGAGTAGGCTGCGTAGAATTAAAGAAAACTGGTGTCAGTATTAGCTTCAAGGGTGAGGAGAGGTAATAATGATAGAGGTAATAATACATGGAGAGGTCACTCTTGCATCATTCTGGTTTTTATTTGTCTATCAAGATAAATAAAGGTCACAATTTAATTTTTAATGCACTCAGGCCTTTCCCTACCTAGTAGCTTTGTCTCCACTGAAACGTTAACTTATCCTCACAAAGCACGAGATAACAACATTGCTTACAATTTGCAGAGAACTGTAGGAGAAAAAAAACAAAACAAAAAAACAATCAAACAAAAAAACTAAAGCAACTACACACCACCCAAACCAAAAAAGCCACCATTCTTGCACATCTCCTGTAATGCACCAGGAGAAGAGGAAGAATTTTGAAAGGTCTTCTCACTGCAGCCCCTGGAAAGCAGAGCTGAAGCCAGCTTTGGGGCTCTGACCTTACCCCTTTTTTTTTCCCTCCTCCACATTTCTGCCAGAACTATCCAGCTTTTTGCCCTCTCCCACCACCATTCAGCACATTTGTTAGTCAGGCTCAGATGACAGAAGATGTTCATCCACCTCGGAGCCTGAGCAGAAATGTTTTCAGAGGAAACCCCATGGGACTGCCTGGACAGCTGCTCCCTCAAGAAGTACCCTGCTGGTTTCAGTTTCCTTCCCTCTTTTGGCACCCGAAAGGAAATATCCAGTAATCAACCAACTTCTGAGTTCCCACAGAAGGGTAAAACAGCCTTGGAGGCAAATCTGTGAAGAATTTGAGTTGATTAGAGGTCCAGATCCAGAATCACCCTAATAGTATTTGTGAGGAAAATAATTCCTGCCTTATAGATAAGATTCTTTACACTACTACAAGATGTAGACAAAACCCTCCTGAAAGCAATTGCTGTTTGCAAATACCAGAAAACAAAGTCAAACAAAAACCATAGCAAGATGATAAGATGAGTTTAATGCACCTCAAAACACAACATCAAATTACAATTCATATTTTTAACACCTCAAGACTCAGACTCTAAACTTCCATGCTGGACAGAGGGTGAAAGAAATCCTGCTCAGCTGCATTCATGAAAGACTCCACAGATCTTAACTTCTACGTGCACAGGGCACTGCTCAGTCCATGGTGGGCCAAGAACTTACTCCAGTGGCTCTAATATACGCGATATCACTCCCTCGCCTATGACAAAAATTCAGTGTTCTCACAAGCAGTGCTTAAACCCACAACCAGTTTTGCCCTGGATGCCCTCTCTATATTCTCAAAGAGCCCTCTCTTCCCACATGGACATTGCTTAAAGCCACTGAGCTTTGTGAAGAAGTTGCCAGCACACGTGTATAGGTGGGCAACAGGAAAGAGACTGTCAGTGTAGAAATCTGGAGTCATTCCTTTTGATTCAATGGAGTTGGTACAGAATTAAAACACTGCAAATAGAAACTACATTTGTTGTTCTAGAATTATCATTAAGGTAAAGCAGCCATTCCTATTATTCTCTATTTTCTTTGGACTGAGACAGTATTATTATTTTGAAGCTTTTCTATATAAAAATACCCTTTTCATAGTCAAAATAATTTGTTTTTCTAAGAAACCATCATTAGATTTTTTGCTTAATTGATTTTTTCAGACTCATGACTCCTAACTTTACAATCTAATACAAAGAAAGCTACTGGGTTTTCTTGGAATGCAGAAGCATTCATATGAAAATAAATGATGATCACAGCATCTGAATATGTCATAATAAAAAGGAAAAAGGGAACATAGAAATAAAAGCCAGCAAGATAGAAAAAAAGCAACACTTATTTCTCATAGATCTCTGCTGTAATGGAAGCCCATTTCTAACCACTGCGGATGAGTATCATATGTTGCACAAACTGGCAAAGCTGACACTCAAATACTCTCCACATTAGAGGAAAATATGAACAACCTGACTTTCAGGCACACATATTAAAGTCACCCAAAAACTACAACTCGCCTGTAAAGACAACTCAAAATAAATTTGTATTTGTGGGTATATCTAATATTAAAAAAATAAAATTATATGGGTTTATTAATACAAAAATGAGGAATAAGCAGTTTGAGCATTTACATGCACTCATATGACCGTATGTATGTATACTTTAAAAAAAGTCTGTATCTTTTCTTCATCACTTACCCCTCAGTCCCCTGTTGTTACATCTGGTCACAGAGCTCAGTCTGAACTACAGGCTATAGGAAATACAAAGGCCACAAGCCAAATTCCCCTCTCAGTTACATGGATTCAACCTTTAACATCAGAAGATTTGCACCAATGTAAACCAATAATAGATTCTGGCTGCCCTCATGGACCCAGTTTTGGCAGGTGGAAGAACAGGATTGGAAAATTGTATTTATTTATCCAGGACACTAGAATTCACATCCAGTTTAGAAGAGATTTGAAAGAAGTTTATATGGTCCAGAAAGCTAATCTCTACTGGAATTCCCCATGGCACAAAATCACCATAAAGAAGAGTCCTGCAAAACTCAATTTTGTGCCAGTAATCCCTGCTCAGCAGAGGGATGCTACAGAGCAGAGCCAAGGTGCGATGGCACCAGGGCAGGATACAGAGCCCCTCTGCTTGCTGAGAGCTGTCATCCTCCAGGGTCACTGAGAGCACCCAATTACAGACACAGTGGCAGGGAAAGGAAAGGGAGGGGAGGGGAAAATAAAGTGCCCTTTGAGAATTTTTAATAAGCCTAATGAAGAAATCATGCAACTTGGTAAGATGTAAATTACTGCTCAGCAGAAAAGCTTATTATTTATGCAATCTATACAGTTATTGCCACAGAACTCATTAGGAATACCATTTTTAACCCAGTAACAAATGTAATATGCAATGTATATATCAGAGGGAAGAATTAATTTCAGTAGCAACACTGTTATATATCAAGGAACAGGCAAGCTTTATATTAGCATCAGAAAGTAGGTTGCTGCTTCAAATCAGTGGCCCTGGGGCAGAAAATAACCTGTATTCCAAAAGTCAGATGCTAGCCAGTTGGAGATCCACCAACACAGGGTCACCACAGAGAGGCAGAGTTTCAGCGTTAGTGGAAATGTTAACATTACTTCACCAAAACAGATATTTAATATTTGATAGCCAGGGCCCCTTACGAAAACAGATATGTCAGGCAGAATAAGTAATAAGCCTGTATTTTAGGGGAGGAGGAGCAGCAGAACAGGGGAAGATTCTGTAGGAGAGAACACGGAAAATATGCCTGAGAGGAAGATGTGTAATTACCATGAGCACTGGAGAGCTCTGCTCCAAGTTGCAATTGGCAAGCATGCCATGCTCATGAAAGGTTAACGTCTAGGCTCATTTAAATAAAAGGCTAATTAGCTGTTCTTTGATGGTGACTGTTATCCATGAAGCAGTGATGCACTGAGATTAAATACTTCAGACAAGAGATTCATGTCAATTATACAGACTCAGTTCTATTGAGAAGGATGGTGATAAGTTGTTTAAACAAGCTTCTGCAAGACACCTCCTTCCCACTGTGGGTAAGATCCAGAGTCAGGTTTGCTTGGCAGGGTTTTGCAACAAGTGAAAGTTAATTAGTTCATCAGCATCAGGCAACCTTCATGCGCTAAGTCAGAGCTGTTTCAATGAGTGATCACAATGGAATTTCTTTTCATGGAGTATGGAAACGCCTGTAGCTTCAAGCCACAGAACACACCAGACCCAGGCAAACAAGAACACTTGACAGCAAAGCCAAGCCAAAGAGCTTAGCTGGGATCAACAAGCCATTGGAGCTGACTACACACACTGGAAACAAATATTACATGAAGTGATATGTGTCTAAGGTCACTGTGGGAGCCAGGAAGTAGTGCCAAGACATTCTTGCAGGCTTCTCCCTTCCTTGGCTTGTCCCTGCTCCTGGACAGAGTGCTCAGGGCTCAGTGAAAGCACTCACTGGCTTACCCACCTCTGATGACTAACAGGTCATGTTGCAGAGTCACTTATATTTAGAAGAACAGGTGGGCAGCCCCATTCCAGATTTAATCAAGTTAACACTTTCTTTTTCTTCATGGCTTTCATACTTCTATTTAGCTGACTGTTGCAAACTAGGGGATAAGCTGCCCCAGCCTGCTAGAAGTTACAACTGTTATTTCTCTATAAACATCAGTGTTCTACTTCTCCTCTACAAATCTGAACACCCTTCCTGCTGGGAATGTAAACAGGGATTTGGTATCAGTGTAACTACAACAAGTTCAGTCCCTAGAAACTTGTGGACATAGTGCCCCCTACTAGAGATCTCCACAAAGGCCAAGGAGCCATCCTTGGCCCCACAGCTACCTGTACCTGTAGGTACACCCTGGAGACTCTCCCCAAAGCACGAGAAGAACAAGATCAGCATTCCAGCACCTATGATGCCACCCATCTGGCAGAGGCTCGCCTGCTTCACTGCCACAGGAACAAAGACTATGCAGCCTTTTCACACAAAGCTCACTAGCTAGATATCCTAATCCATGATACTCCAGGATTTTTTCATGCTCATATTTGAGTAATGTCTCTATAGAAAGCAGGACAAGTGGTTGCAGCCCAGACCAGCTTTCTGGTATCAACAATGTTCTAACAACAGTATCCCCATTTCACTGTGGTAAGTCACTTCCAAGGGTATCTAAAGCGTATATGCCCTGAGGAAAGTTCCAAGTCTAGCTGATGGCTACTAATATTTACCCCTATACCTTTTAAGGTCTGAGAGATATGGTCATCCTAAAATGTTGATAGAAAACCACAGGTGACAGTCTTCATTTTGACACATTATGTTTTATGATAATTTTAAATAACATACTGATAGTAAATGTGTTCACAAAATTACCTGATGAGGGGGGCAACTCTTCCCATAGGCCTGATGGCAAGTAGGGTTAATGTCAGCAATGTAAAGGATAATTAATCTTATCTGTCAGTGCAGCTGCTTCACATAGTTCTACCCTACTAGCGAATATCACATAACTTTTACCCAGTGAAAGGAATAGAAACAGTTTACTGCGCTCAGATGTAGTTTGCTATGATCACTTCCACCCTCCGTGCAGTGAATCCTCTGAATTTATGATTATAGAGCTTTCTGATGTTTTTTTATTCAACTTTCACAAGAACAAAATTTGGTAAATCTACTTCCTCTGGTGACAGAAGTGCCTCTTGGCCTTTTAATAAAGGACATAGCCTTTGGAAATCTGGGTGAAGTATTTAAGTTTTCATCTGAAGTCTTTGCAGGTTTTTAAAGGAACACCTACAGCATTCATCTTGTTCACACACTGCGACACGGAACCTCCCACTCTTGTGAGCTGGACACCAATGGAGTGGATTTCTAAAATGAGAAAACAGTCTCTAACTGCTCCCACCATCCTGATACAGCTTTTCCTCAAGAGATACAAAGGATCCCATGTTCTCTGGGCCATCCATGGTGCCAATTGCATGTCACTTGGCAAGTAATTCTTTACTGCTGTATAGTTTTGCATAATAATGGGGCTAAAGTAAAAAGGAGAAAAATGAAACCTCTAGGGATGCACAGTATAAAGAAAATGCTTAGAAATATCCAGAGGATGAGAAGCTAATGAGGGTTTAACCTGTGCAGCTCCAACAGAAATGATCATCAAGGAGACAGAAATGGAATGGAAAATTGCACCAAACAGAAACCTCTCCTACTCCCACAAGTACAGGAGGTGCCACAGGGTCCAGGTGGTGGAGCAAATGAGAGGCCATATTCTCAATTGTAGGATTGCTCTCACAGGTCAATAGAAGCATTGTCAAAACTCACAACAATTCTGAAAATTCACGTTGCTGATACAAGCTGAAGAGCAGAAGATTGGCTAGTGCCAGGATGTAAAAATGACCTGGCTGGCTTTGTAGTTTCACAAGAATTTTAACATGCAAGAATGGAGTTTTTTTAAAAAAATAAAATAA
Organism: Ceyx melanurus; assembly: GCA_024611195.1. Classification (NCBI taxonomy): domain Eukaryota; kingdom Metazoa; phylum Chordata; class Aves; order Coraciiformes; family Alcedinidae; genus Ceyx; species Ceyx melanurus. The sequence continues at coordinate 30,733 of JANHGL010007222.1, read as the reverse complement.
AATTCTCAGCAGGTACACATCTCCTGTTACTGAGAGTATGAGATAATGCAAAGATATTGCAAACAGGAAGTTTGAACTGATGGAGATAACTGCCAGATACAAAACAGAGACCAATTAAATTCTTATAGCAATGCTACTGTGAAATACCAGACTTGGGAAACTGAAAAAGTTGTTAAGGAAACACCTGGGCATGTTATGGGGCATTTCAGAAGCAACTCACAACAGCAGAACCTGTTAAATATATCCAAGGGTGTGTTAAGACGAGAGGTTTTTCTTCCCCTCAATTCCCAAGAATATTTTAACAATTCTAGCTTAAACTAGCATGTATCTAGCACAGTTAATATTCCCAGAAATATTTTCTATAGCTTTTGCTGAGGTCAGGGTATTGCCAGAGCTATGAATCTACCCTTTTTTTAATGTCCCACTAGGAGTCCATTTTTCTCCCTCTTCAGAGGGCAATAGCTGCAATGCTGTTCTGGTCCAGAAGGCAGCCTGTGCATGGAGAAATCCTGTTGTTCTACTTAGGCAGGCACTCTGGTAAGTTCCACAAAAAATAACAAACCTGTCTTGTGGAGCCACATCATGTTCCAGGTTGAAAAAAAAGTATCTCTTGTCTTATATGGGTCTCTGCAGATGCAGAATTCTGAGCCAGGCAAAGGTGAATGACTTTGACTTCCATCACATATCTGAGGCAAAGCCCATCAGCACCTACAGCCAACTGGGATCTACTGTAAAACTACAGGACAAGGGGATATAAGGGTTACAGATCAGAGGGAGTTATATAGATTCCTTTTGCTCAAGTGCCACAGCCAGTGTTCACCTAGACTAAAAATACATGTATATGTATTTTATGCTGGATGCAGATTCTCCTGCAGAACTCTGACTAGGAAATCTCCAGCAAGAGCTATTGCACAGATAAGAACAGTAGCCATTATCCCTTCAAACACAATGAAACCCCATTTTTTGAGGGGTGCAAGTTTGGCAGGTGTGAAGATGCTTCCTCCGCAGGCACATTTCTCTGCACTCACATGCATGGAGATTCATTGACCATCTCTAAAAATCAGACACTCATTCTCAGAAACCTCCTGCTGCTTGTCTTGGTGCTGATGACATTTTTAAGGCCCCATCACAGCAATGATGGAGCACCCAGCCAGCACTAACCCCCGAGGCCTGCATAAGCATGAACAAGCTGCAGCACAGGGACACCAGCACAAGCAGCCCTCCTCCAAACAGGAAAGCTACACAGGAGGAGCACATCCAGCCAGGGCATCCCAAAGCTCCATCTAGTTCCTAAATGGTGCATTATGCACTTCCTAAGCTCTTCTGTAAACTGGGAGATTTTGTGTGTTTCAATATTGATGAAAATAATTTCTTTGTCCACTTTATACACACAAGAATACATTACAATACTTTCAGATGCAGAAAAAACAATAGACTTCTGGAGAGAAATGTGTACAATAATAATTATTTTCTTAAAACTGCACATCTGACAAATAGGAATTCTCCCAAACAGTGAGTCTATGCCATCTCTTCAGTGAAATAAACAGGACCAAAAATGTGTCTGTCCTGGTTTGGGTGAAAACCAAGCAAATTCTGTACAGAGAACACTTGCAGAAGAGAGGCTGCTCCAGTTCATGAACAGCCCTCAGGTCAAACTGTGAGTAGAGGAATGAAATTGTGATTCCTGTAGTTAATACAAGCCCTGTAGTTAATACAACTCCTGTCTACACTGTGAATCCTGTCACCTATGCATATCCTGATAACCAGGTGAACTATGTGAGCCCATGTTGGGGTTTGGGGTCAGGGCAGCCCCCAGACCGATAACAGACCGCTCTCTTTTAACCCCCCTCCCTCCCCAAAGGGGAGAG
>JANHGL010007221.1:52808-76947 GCA_024611195.1 Ceyx melanurus | reverse complement strand
GATCCTGCTCAGGCAGGGGGGTTGGACTAGATGATCTTCTAGGTCCCTTCCAGCCCCTAATATCTGTGATTCTGTGACACTCTGATTTTTACAAAAGAGACAGTTTCTGGAATGAAAAAGCTCAGCATTTTCAGAATCATTTGGTGTAGACCCTGCAAACCAGGAATTTATGGGCAGTAGCAGCTGGAGAGGAAAGGTCTACAAATAACTCCACCTAGAATAATCTGTTTTCTGTGATTTAAGATAAAATATTACAATATTAAGCTTTTAAATTGGTTTGATCTGTAGCAAGTTTTCAGAGCATGTTTCCCTGTGTCAGCAAAAGGTGTGGATGTCTTTCTTCTAGCTTAGAAAAGTGCAACTCATTAAAAAATGCTGCTCTCCCTTCATGTTGAGAACTTACTTGGAGAAGTAGATGTTAGGGGAGAATGCTAAAGCCAGATTCAATCCAAGGGTCTGAGCCTGGGCTCTCTGAAGGCCATTAGCAACTTCTCCAGGAACAGAAGCACATCTGTGTGGATCCCATATAAGGTCTGGTGAGCCTAGTAATCTAATGGTCAAAAGTGCAGCTCCACAGCGGAGCTGCAGAAGCAGTGCCCTAGTAGAGGCATGTGAGCATTTATCTGGCAAATCTCAATCTGACTATAATTTAAATCTGTTCTCTGGTGACAACAGCATTGCTGTGTGTAAAAAATGTCATCTCCTCACCCCACCTCTGCACTGGCATCTCAGTCTCACAGCTGCACAGAAAATTCATTTGGAGCATTTCCCAAAATCAGACAGGAAAATGGCAATCTTCCAGAGAGTCATTACAAACAACATGACTCTGAGATTAATTTACTTCACTTCCTTTGAAAGCTTCTGCTGGGCTCTGTATCTGAATGCTGAACAGAACTAGAAGTAGTGTCCTGTGTGGATGTGCAGATGCACATCAGAGTGTGGATTGGAATTTGGATTGTCTAAACCTCTATCACTGCCTCCAGTAGTGGCCAACAGCAAATACCTTCCTTAGAATATTCTCCCAGCCTCTAGCAGTATATAGTTATGAACCAAACTTTGTGAACCAAAAGTTGTGTCTTTGCATTTAATCATACCTCTCAAGGGGGTTCTCTTACCTGTGCATGCCTGTGCTCATGTGTGCTGCCAAATTTCTCTAACAGCTTGTTTTGGTTCCAGCCCAGACACCACAGACCATCAGCTCCCCACTGGTCATTGGTGAGGAAACACCTCTCATTAGTCTGACTGTGGATAACACCCACCTGGAGCATGGTGTGGTGTATGAATATGTCAGCAGTGCAGGAATCAAATCATTTGTCCTGGAGAAAATTGTGGAACCAAAAGGTTGCTTCAATCTCACTGCAAAGGTACTGGAAAACACACGTGGCCAGGTTCATTCCTAAACAGCCCAGGGAAGCCAATAACACAGGCATTTCTCTGGTGGCTTTGCTCTTTGGAAGAGGTAGAACATGGTCTTCTCAACCCTGCTTTGAGTTTTTTTCATTGTAATGCACCAAGTTATAACAGGTTGTTTGATATTTGTTGTTGAACAACTCAGCAAATGCTTCCAGGATTTCAGCTGTTGAGGCAGAGGAAGGGGAGCCTTGAGCTGTGGAATTCTTACTCTTATCTATTTGGTAACATACTCTTTGCTGATACTCAAGATTAATAATTTCAGGCAAGTATTTTCTTTACTTTAGAAGGAAATCAGTCAGCTTTTTCCCATCTGATAGGCTGAATGGGTCACTAAAGGAATCAGTAGAACTGCTGCTAGTGGAAAGTAGAAGCACACTTATGTTTCAGTCACATCCCAGTACCATTATTGTTGTGTCCCATGAAAGTAATACAGAGCAGGTAGCTTCAGCAGTGCACTGTGGATATGTCAATCCATTTCAATTCTTCTGAACATTTTTGCAGCATGTTTCATGACTGTGGAGGTTGGGCATGGTAGGGGTTCTCCAGTGGTAAGGAAGGCAGCCTGTTCTGAAGGCAGCTGTATTCAACCACAACAGCATGGGGGCTTTGCTGCTTACTCAATGGAAGAAAACTTTATTTTCCCTCACTGTCCAATCTCATATCATTCACATCCTGTCTTTTTGTTTAGATTTTAGAGGCCTTTGCTGCAGAGGACAATCACTTTGTAAGGAATTGCAGAAGACTCATATCCCTAAGCAGTGCTGTGGCCACCATGCCCCAGTATGAATTCCGGCAAATCTGTGACACTAAGCTGGAAAGCATTAGCAGAAGACTCATCAACTACCAAGAGGTACAACACTGCTCCTTATTGGTGGTCTCAAGAGAATGCTTCATAGTGTTAACTGGGCCTTAGTACTTCCTACTAATTAATCCAAACTGCTTTAGGGGTGGATATCCTAGAGGCTTGAAAACAGATCTGCAAGTTATTAAAATTCTGAGGAAAAAAGACCTTGCCTATAAAGCACTTCTTTCAGCTTGTCAGAGATGTGGGTTGTAACATCCTATTGCAGGTTCTTTTCCACCATATCAGTGGAATGATGGATGTCTGAGTTAACATGAACATAAGTGCAGTATGTCATAGTGTAAACAAACCGTGTGTACTATTTTTATGCAGTTACCTGAGCTGTTTGCAAAGAGAGTCCTAGAAGGTATAGCTAATTACTTTCATTTGTTGTTTTGGTAGCTTTTTTAAACTATGTTATTCCAGCTGCAGCAGAAATCATGATTCTGGAATAAGAGTCAGGAAGAGAAAAGGATTGTTTGTATTGCATCATGTTTTTTGCAAGTGAAGTAGCACATGCTTGCTTTATCTCTCCCAGTTTGCAGATGAATTGAGAACAAAGGTGAGTCCAGCCTTCAAACAAGCCATCATGGAACCACATTCCCTCAACAGCATGGATTTCTGCCCCACCAACTGCCATATTAACCTCATGGAGGTATCATACCCCAAAAACACTACCTCAGCAGGGAGGTCGTTCAGCATTCGCATTGGACGGAAACCCTCTATTATCGGTCTTGATCCAGAACAAGGTGATCATTAACTTCCAAATCATACTGATTTTATCTGAATAAAAAGTTATCTCTTTCCACTGCTCTGCAAGGTCAAAATAAGTTCCAAAGAAACACAGTCCTGTCAGTACTCTTTTTTTCCTCCTTAAAATTATGTAGTAAAATTACATCCTCCTTGTGTTGCAAAATGGTTATGCCTTTAAGCATAGAGGGATCAAGTGTTTTTACTAGCTAAGCAGTGTGCTCACCTCATGATAATTATGTCTCCTGGAGTATTGTTTGCTCTTAGTAGAGGTAACTTACTGACTATAAGGAAAGTGAATGGAACTGATAGGCATGGTAGTGCTGTGAAGAGAGGCTTCATTCAGGGAGAAAACATGAGTCAGTCTGATTGTAGCGATGTTTTCTTTCTTCATTACTAAATAAATGCCATGCATTGGAGCTAAAAGTCTCTATGATGTCAAGGGTATCTGTTTTCCAGTAAATAGCTGCTACACAGCATTGATCCTACAACCTGATTATTTGAGTTCTGACATTTCTTCATCATGATCTCACCTAATATACTTCTGATTCACTGTCTTGTGAAGGTCAGAGTGCAGGAATGTTTAGAATAGACAGAGAAGTGTAGGCTAATCAGCCTTCTGAAGCATGTCATTTGTTATTCAAAATGAGGTCGATGAAGAAGCCCTGTGCACTTGAAGGTACTAAAATCCCATAGCATTTGTAGTGTGAACTAAGATAGTTAGCAAAGTCCTATACTGAAACTGTCAGGGAAATTAGAGGAATTTTATTTCTCTTCTGTAAGGATACACTCCTATTCCTTTATATGTATGTGTGTGTGTCTGTGTGTATGTAAATTTTTGTAAAGCTAGAATAACACAGATCAGTTCCCAAGAAACTGAATTAATTAAGAGTTCAACAAATGCTTTAGATACTATGCATGATGTCTGTATATGTGGGCAGTATATGTCTTTACTTCTATAATTAAACATGTTTCTGGACTACAGTAAATTCAAAATGCCTGCCAAAAAAATATTTTTTTTTCTTTGTTAGAGTGTTTTAGTCATAGGAAGCAATTGTATAAAATCATGCTGTGAAATTTTGTTTTTTTCCTGTTGAAGTCCACCTATCCTAAACTATCATTTTTGGGATGAAGTGGGGAAAGTCATGAGAGGCATACTAATGAGACCCTTCAATGTTTAGTAGGTACCTTAAATCCAGTCTCCTATACTCAACATTGCATCACCACTATGGCTGCACCATCCTGGAGATGTCTGACCCCTGAAGATGGAGATTTTGATGACAGCTTTGGCCAGCTGAATGGAGGAACAGTTCAGGAAGAAAGGGGACTCAGTTTTCTGCTGAAACAGGAAGACCGGGAGATTCAGGACTCATACTTGCACCTTTTTAACAAACTTGACATTGCAGTGAAGGAAATGAAGCAATATGTCATTCAGATAAATAAGTGAGTAAGGAATCCTGTGTGCACTGCAGAGAGCACTGCTGATAAACTGGAGGCATTGACCTCAGTAAACCCAGGGTGCCTGTCAGCCCCAGCTGGCACACTGACACCTATTCACACATGCACTTGCATTACAGCTCTGTGCTGGTTATGTCAAACCTACTCCTCTGCGTGTCCACCAGTGTAGCTCTTACTGTCCTTTGCTCCCAGAAGTCTACCTGAACTCAACAGCCACTGTTTAGCTGACTATATATTCCAGTATATGAATCTATTTGGTGCCAACAGCACTTATGACATCAGGCAGCTTTCTCTGTGGCACCTTTCAAGCCACCATGATTAGAGTGATTAAGCTATAATATATGGAGATTGGATACCTATGGGATCAGTACCTTTTGTGAACTACAATCTCAATGAGCCCCATTCAAAGATTGCAATTTTACGTGGCTATAGTCTGTGTAAAATGCTGGCAAGATTGCTTTTGATTTCACATAACTTAATTCCAGCTTTAGTCTTTCTACCTTGTTTGTGAGGCTACCCACCAGTCCCTGAGAGCCATTTGTTGTACTTTTGCAGACTTCTGTCCACCATAACAGAACCTACAGAAGGTGGTGCCAGTGAACCACCATCTGCTGAGGAGACATCTCCACCTTCCCTGGGGACAGAAGAGAGTGATCCTGACAAAGCTGAGCATGGTGGAATCAAGAAGGTCTGTTTCAAAGTTTCTGAGGAGGACCAGGAAGACTCTGGACATGACACAATGAGTTTCAGAGACTCCTACAGGTTAGTCTGAAGATTGTGCCACTTCTACCTTACTAATACAATGTTTTGAAGTTCCAGTCCAGGTATGGACTCCAAAAGCAGGTTATTTTCCAGTCAGTCAATTATTTTATATTCACAATCTATAGTTATTTCATTACGTTTATTACCGTGGAGAAATACACATCAAAAAACCTTTCCTCATAAGAATGCCAAAATATTAATTCTTCAAGAAAATTTAGTAAAATGAAATAAATAGGTCTAGTGGGATTTTCTATATTGTGTAGCTGGAAACTGCAGAAACTCAGCAGAGTTTGCAAGCTGCTTGGGTCTTATAACAGCCAGTGTTGTAAGGGGATGTTTCCATTCGGTTCTGCAAACAATTTTCCCTGAAGTCTAAGATACTGAGAAACAGAAATACACATTGTGGTTTTTATTTTTAATGGGGCTTTGAAACCACAAATGCAAATGTTTATTCAGGTGTCTCAAAACCTTGGTTTTGGGACATGATTGACTGCTGCTTCTCTAGGAACATTAACTACAAAGGAAATCTCACACACTCCAAATCTGTCCTCTTTGGGAGGAAACTTTTGGAAACTCATCTTCAGATGAAATGGAATAACAAATTGAAGTCACGTCTCACCACTGCAATTTCACATCCTTAACATGCCAGTTTTACACTTACAGGCCATAGGACTTCTCCTCTATGAAGGACTGAAGAGAATTTTCAGTGAATTGGGAGGATTAGAGTAACCTGAATGAAAGATATGTCTCTAAAGCTTCCATGCTGTAGGCCTGACTCTTCACTGGCTGTTGGTTTCATACAAGACTACAGAATTTGACACTGGAGCCCACATGGTCCAGTCTTTTGCTTAAAACAGGTCAAAAAAAAAAAGGTTGCTTAGGGTCTTGTCCAGTTGAATATTGGATGTGTCCACTATCAAGCAAATATCAAGTCAGTAAAACAGAACCAGCACTTATGAAGTTGAAATCTGTGGCACCTATTTATTGTGCTAGATTTAAATCTGCATATGTGCTCTAAAGCTTTTTTTAATCTATATGAGCTTTATTTCTGTCATTGTTAATAGAAATCCCATTTATGAACACTGCTATGTTTAAGTGGTTTCTGCAATTGAGGCTAATCTATTCTGGGTAACAGTGACATCAAAAACAGTCTCTGTGGGTCTGTCACTTGTTCCAAAATTCTACATGTAAGATAAGAAAGATTATTATGTCTTATCTTTATTAGACGGAGGCAGATAATTAAGCATTTATTACAGATAATAGTTATTCAAGGGGGAATAAAATGTGATTTGATGGGTTTTGATCTGAAAAGCTACTGAAGAGCTACAAAAATAAGGAAATTACAGGTAAGAAAACATCTTGTTTGCATTAGTGTTTCTTCTTCTTAGCGATCATTTGACGGTGTAATTCAAATTCCATAAGGGTTTGTACTGCAGAGCAGTTTCTCTGAGTATTAATCTTATTCAGAAAAAATAGGTTTCTTTGGTAATAGAAACAGGCAAGAATCCTGATTAGGATTCTTTCAAATGCTCTTGTATTTTTCTCTCACCTCAGTCTAAAATAAAAACAGGTGGAGACAATATGGAGAATTTTGTAGGCTTTGTTTTGGGCTTGTACCACTATAAATACTATGTCACTTAATTGGAGGGTGGCAGCCTGAGATCCATAGCCTTTTTTGATTACTTCTATTAAGTTATAGTTAGTGTAAAGTGAATTTTAAACAGAGGAGATTCATATTAGAATTTTCCAGGTGTGCATGAGTCAACATTGGTGTGAAGCCAACTGTAGTGACTCCTCTGCTTCCTGAGATAGTTTTAAGATCTGCAGTGCCTGATTCTCGAATGGTGTAGATTCCATAAATTTCCTCTCCCATCTCTAATATTCATGCTACTGCAGTTGCAATATATACTGGAGATGGGTGCTGTCATGTCCTGAGAATTGGTGACCAGTGTTCAGTTTAGTGGATATTCAGTCTCATATATTTTCATTCTTTCTCTCCAATTCAGTACTCACAGAGCATGTTTAGTGATGTGACCCAGGTGAGGTCTGTGGTGGGCAGTCCTTTTTCATTATTTATAGCATCCAGGCAATATATTCATCACTTGAATGGTCACTACAAGTGGGAAAAGACATCCTCTTACAGTGCTGGCCACAGCGGCCTGGATTAATGGCTGTTCTGCATGTAATTAGTTTTTCTTTTGTGCACGTGTAACAAAATTAGTTTTGGGGAATTGCAGTGTTGATAAAAACAGGGGTTCAAGGACAGCTTCAATCACCTTCTTTGTTTTTTCCCTAGTGAGTGTAACAGTAACCGGGACTCGGTGCTGTCCTACACCAGTGTACGGAGTAACAGCTCTTACCTGGGCAGTGATGAAATGGGATCAGGTAAGAATGTGCACAGGTTACATGAATGTTTCTTATACCAGATGCCTTAAGAGATGATAAGTACTTGCATCTTTAAGTTGCATGTGCACATGTGGTTTCTTCAAAAATATTCGTAAGAACATTAAAAACCAGAGATTTGCTCTTTTTCTAATGAATCATGGTAAATTTGGAATGTGGAAGAGGTATTAGGCAGGGATTAACGTTTAGTTAATGAACATTTGCATTATATGGAAAATTATTTGTATTTTTTGGTATGAATTGGAGATAAAGCAGCAATCATTTTTCACCCACTCTACTGTGAAGGTGTGTTTGCATTGTCTGTGACCTCATCACATTTGTAAAACAGTGGCAAGTTTTTCATCTTTCCTTTATTAGGAGATGAGCTTCCCAATGATATGAGGATTCCTTCAGACAAACAAGACAAACTTCATGGCTGTCTGGAACATCTTTTTAACCAGGTATGTAAAACACAGAGTAGCTTTTCTTTTATCAATGTCAGTACAAGAAATTGGGAGTATCAAATTGTTTCATGAAACTATGTTTTGAGGGAGGGCAAACTATGAAGACTTTGTGGTACAATGTAGGCAAATGTATAATAGGACAGTTTGAGGAATTGATTTTGTCAACATGCAAGTTTTCTTGTGTGATTTAAGCGAGGTTGACCTGCCTTATCTCGGGCATTAGACAAAATGCTGTCATGAAAAGAAAGAAAAGGTGAACACAATTTTAATACCTTGAATTATCTAAATGTAATGTATTTACAGACTGCACCAGATAATTGTCTTGTATTATCTTTTATATCATGTAGATTATCATTGTGCAAAATGCTGTATTCCATGTGAGGCTCTTGAGTCATTCATGGTTAGAAAGTCTAATGCTATTTATCAATGAGAAATCATTCCAAAATACAAATAGTATAATGGTTTCTGCATTTCCCCACCAGCATTCTGTTCAGATTTTCTTCTGCAAATCTTACTAACACTGATAGAAAACATTTCATTTGTAGGTTGATGCAATCAATGCACTTCTAAAAGGACCAGTAATAACTAAGGCCTTTGAAGAAACCAAGCACTTTCCAATGGACCACAGTTTGCAAGGTAAAGAAAGTTGATTGTATTTAATGAAGTGATTTGCTAGGATTTAAGAGATTACCATGAATATGCTATATGGCCACACAGAGTTACCTAACTATGCAGTCTCCCCAGTCACATATAAAAGGCAGGCACCATCTCTGACCATGCTTCTGAAACACACACAAAACCCTTTTCTGTTCTATGCTGCTGAGTCCTCACAGCTCTTTCACAAGTCTCCAAATCTGTCCTTTGATGTGAACACAGATAAGTATCTCAAAAACTACAAGGTAGAGATAGGCCAGATAAAAGGTAAAATGAACACTGATAACTGCTGAGGGGCTGACCACTGTAGATCTGAGGCACCAAAAGGTTCTGCCTGAGTTTGCTTAATGACTTATTTTGCTTTTCTTCAAATGGGTAATTGCCAGAGTAAACTCATCATCACATGACACTTATTTTGAAAACTGATTCCCATAGAGAGCAAACAAATGATACCATGTTTTTCTTTTCCTCAGGGAGCATGATCAGACTTTGGCCTTAATGGTTTTGGGGCCCAGGATGTGGTTTCTTCTCACTGACATACACAGGGCTTAATTTTCTGAACATTTGCTGCATTTCCTTTCCCACTTGAAATCTGAAATATTTCCTACTATTCTTGCTATCCTTCAGGTCCTGTGGTCACACCCCGTGCTCCAACCATTGACAAACTATTTTTAAGTTAGTGGCAGACTCTAGAAGGAGGCTTTTTCTGCTCTTTTTTTCCTGACTTCAGAAAAAAACTCCTATGATATTCTGGTACTGAACTCATCTCTCCAAACACATTCACATTTATGTAGAATATCTGTTAGTCTTTCCATGCACTGTTTGAATGAAGTGAAGAAATAATAGACACCCTGTGTTCACTTCCTTTATTTTATTTTGCTTAAACAGAGCCTCATTTATTAAAACTAGATTAATTACACTGAGAGAGTCTTTTAGTTAATTGAAGATCCCACGTTCACCACACTAAGGAACACACAAGTACTGCTTACATCCAGCTGGAATCCTGGACCAAAGTGTCTATTTACTAGCCACTGTAGACACCTTTCAGTGATGAATGTAAATCTGAATGCTGTCCAATTCCTATTTATGAGCAGCTATTTGGCACAGTTCTTCTGTGTTTCTCTGCTTGTGCAGAACCAACGAAGGAGTATTTGGCTTAGCTACATAGCTAAGTCATGGCAAATAACTCTTCTACTCTGTAATTAAATAATTAGCTTCCATCAGGTGAAAGAAAACAGACTCATACCATCTCATCAGTATTATGGGATGTGACAGCTGCAGGCAAAAAGTTGATCTGATTCTGTACAGCCAGAAACTCTAGATCTACCTGATACAGCCACCTGCACTAGGCAGAGAAAACAGAAGGGAATTGTGTGCTTTGTGAGTAGTGCAGAACTTCCCTTACTGTGTGTGTCACCTGTGTGCATAACTTAGTTCTCAGTCTTGAAAACAATGCTAGGAAACTGCTGGTCTTGAGATTCTAGGAACAATCTTTTTTCCCTTCCCTATTAGATCCATTTAAGAACCCTTTTTTTTCGCATTTGTTGCTATTGATACTGTGTCTCTGCTTTCATCCATATATACATCATAACTCATAAGCCACTCAGCTGTGCAGCATTTCTTTAATGGCTAACAAACTCCAATTTTTCTAGAATTTAAACAGAAGGAAGAAACCACTGTTAGGTGCCGGAACAATATTCAAGCCAGCATTCAAGAGGATCCATGGAACCTTCCATTGCGCATCAAGAACCTTGTTGAAATCATACAAAAACATGTGGAAGGTCTGTAAACAAGGAAAAGTTTGTCACTGGCTTCAGGGAGAAAAAGATCTTGATCTAATTGAGTCTAGCAGTTCACTTTATCATTCTATCTCAGTTTGTAGTAAGGCTGGACAGGCTCTAGAGAAGAACAGGTAAAACACGTTGTTGTCTACAGAGTCCCAGTGCTGTATGGTAAAATCTCACCTGTGCAGCAATTCCAGAGAACTCTCTCCTGTATTTTATTTCATCATCCTATTCAGACAGGATGATACAAGACTGATCTATTTCGCTGTGCTTTTTTTTTAACCCTTATGGAAAATTAAGAGAATGATGCTTGGTATATTCCAAAATGAAATGAATGCTAATCAGATAACGACAACATTCTAAACCACCACCTGGTTGAACAGGAACAGGAGCTGAATCCAATGCTTACGCTCCAGTGCAAAGCACTGGACAGAAATAATCTTTTTAGGGATTTGTCTACTTGTGCAATTTGTTTATTCATGGTAGTTAACAGAGCGTTAAGCCTATAAAATTCTTTGATTTACACCTTCTGGGGTTTTTTAGTCATTAACATATCTGTGTAAGAACTACTAGAGTATATAGAAATGGACACACAGGGACCAGGGAATGTAGGGAATGAGGAGCCTTAACCAAATGCAATCAAATCTTCCTTGGTATTGCGTTGACTAGAACATTCCTTTTCTTCACTGTTTTAGATGGGAAGAATCAGCTGCTTTTGGCCTTGTTAAAATGCACAGGTAAGGGGTTTGGATTTGCTGCAAAACATCATACATATAGGAGTCTCTAACATGGTTTTATGTGCATACATCAGAATGTTTTTCCTTAGCATTTAGATTTTCCTTGGTATTTTATGCTAACCTTTCTCATGCTCTGCATCTATGGCAACCTTTCCATTCATCTGTTCTTCAATTCACATTATTTCGATTCACTCTAGGCTGCTTGTGTTACCTGGCTGGCTGCTGCTGTTTCACAAGCACTGTTACTCTTCTTACTGTCTTCATTTTTTCCTTTGTACAATTTCCAGATGGCCTTTACTGTTTCCTGCTGTGGTGAGAACATGCAGCAAAAATGAGACCTATTGCACAACTTTCTGTGAGACCATGGACTCTGTCATCTTTCCAGACAGAGCAGGCATGTTAGGAGTTAGGACTGTGTATATTGAAATGATAGCCAGGAGCAGTACCACCACCTAAATGTGCAGGCAGCAGCTAAATCCACTGTGGACATCATTAATCTGTTGCCATTCACAAAACATTGTGCTCACAGATCAAGGGACAGGCCTTTCCCGGCAGTGAATGTGTGGTCCTTTTGTAATTGAAACATCTACTTGATGTACTGCTGTTTGAAAATGAGGTAATTAGCTGGAATAGGCTGTCATCATTTCACTGTGCCTAGGCTTGATTCTGCAGTCATCATAGAATGAAAATGAGAGATTTGTATGTCTCTAAGTCACTTCTCAGCTCCTGGAGCTCCTGGATGGTCCATAAGTCTGTCCGAACCAGCCTGTGGCATCAGTTTAGTGTCCATAGAGGCTGTTTTTACTGATAGCAGACCTAATGACTCCCTAAGTCTCTACCTGTGGCCCATCTCCTGCAGCACCTCCATGAAAAGAAAGAATGGAGGAGCAGATGGCACTGCACTGGCTGTGGCAGTTTTATGGCACCAGGGAATCCCTTGCCCTGAGGGCAGTCCTATACTCTCTCTGCCTTACTTCCATCAGCCCAGACGTGTACAGCAAGATCGGTTGTCCTTAAACTGAGAATACAGCCCAGGGCCTGGAGTGGATTAGTTGGTCTATTGTGTTCAGTGCTTTATAAAAATAATCCAGATCTTCAAAGCCTCTGGGTGATGTCTTCAGCTTCCTTCTCTGGGGAACACTTGCCTTGACAATGAGAGACTGCTGTACCGCAGTGCCTGCTGGAGGAGCCCTGAGGTGCCTGGGAAGTAGCTCTTCACTTATTCATGTGCCTTTTTGGCCTGCAATCCCCTTAAGTGTGACGAGCTTGATTTGACCAGCATGTGGCTGCTTGGCAGGCCGACTGGAAGCAAAGTTAACACAGAAGAAATTCTCCCAGGAAACATAAACCAATTGGTACCGTATGGACAGGCCCAGTTAATGCATTAAGCATATGGAAAGCCCACAAAATACAAGTGGGTGGGGGAAGATGAATCTCTAATAGCCCAGGGGAGAAGTAATGGCAGAGACCTTTCAAGAACTGCCTTGGTTCTGCAAACATAAAAAGAAGGGATTCTGTCCAGATACGGCACTAAGGAGTTACGGCTCTTCCCAGTCAGAAGAATGAGCGTGCAGATGGCAGGGGTAGTGGTAAACACTCTTGTGGACTAGAAAATTTTCAAACATGAGTGTACTCCAGCTATGGTGTCTATCTCTACACCCAGGTCATACAGCAAGAAGGGGTTATCTGTTAAGTCTCTGCAAAGCTACAGCAGGAACCAAATGTCATGTGGATGCACACATGCAAACTGCCTCTTTGGCAGTGAGATTAAAGACAAATGCACTCATGAGTTCTTTGTGCTTCTCTCCCCTTCTCTGGCAGATACTGAGCTACAGCTGAGACGTGATTCCATCTTCTGTCAGTCTCTTGTGGCTGCTATTTGCAGCTTCTCAGAGCAGTTACTGGCTGCTCTCAACTATCGATACAACAACAATGGGGAATATGAAGAGAGCAGCAGAGACGCCAGCAGAAAATGGCTGGAACAGATAGCAGCCACTGGTGTTCTGCTAAACTACCAGTCTCTTCTCTCCCCCACTGTGGTAAGATGAAGAGTTGTGGCACTCTTGGGTTGGCTCCCGCTCGCCTGCGTGCTTCTCTGCCCCTCACAGCCCTTCATTCTAGCAGCATGTTTAGACCCTCACTCCAGCAACCTCTGGAGATTCCCGCTGCTGACAACTGTGTGCCAATATTCTATATCTCATCATTTTCATCTCCTCACAAATACCAGACCCACTGTCACGCTAGAACTTTATAGGAATCTGTCTGCCTTCGGTTTTGAGTAACGCTGCTGCTTTTAGGGAGGCTTTACTGCACGCTTATTGGTGATGAATGTGTTGCCTGCCATCTTCTGGTGAAAACACACATCTCAATAGGTGAAAAAGTTCCGACTATTTCAGGAGTCCAGCCAACATGAAAACCTAGGGTTTTGTCATAGACTGGACACACTTATAGAATAGATAAAGTGCAGTCTCACTTCTTCGGTGCTGGTATTTGACACTATAGAGAAGTGATGTGGGGTTTTTTTTTTTCCACTTTGTAAACATTTTGGGTTGATTATGGGTTTTTTT
Source organism: Ceyx melanurus (assembly GCA_024611195.1). Lineage (NCBI taxonomy): Eukaryota > Metazoa > Chordata > Aves > Coraciiformes > Alcedinidae > Ceyx > Ceyx melanurus. The sequence continues at coordinate 63,135 of JANHGL010007221.1, read as the reverse complement.
AAGTACAGTCTGAACTATATGCATATATAACTACTACTTTATATTGCATGGAATGTATGGACATTTGTTTTGCAGTAACTAATATGCTGTTCTTCACATTTATAGTTACAGGGTTTGGAGAATTAGATCCCTTCAAACTTACTCGGTCCTTAAACCTCTCTACTCTGTAAATCACAGCAAATTACATTACAGTGAGGGCAGCTAAACTGAAAGAGCCATTGGTAATTACCTGTCTGCAATAGAATTAATGAAAGCTCCCCATTCTGCTCAAGCATTCATTCTCCTGAACCAAAGCATGCCCATAGCAGCTATACTTTCCTGCCAGTGGTCTTTTTCTGACAGATTGTAACCTATATCAATGCCTTTGCTCTACAGAAGGAGGAGCGTACCATGCTGGAAGACATCCAAGTCACTCTAACTGAACTGGACAAAGTTGCCTTCTATTTCAAACAGCTGGATGAAAGTCTTGTAGCAAGTGAGTATTCTCTGTTAGTTTGAAGCTCTATTTTTCTATTCACAACTTTACCTAAGGTAGAAGGACTGTCCCTCCCCAGCTCTGTGTCCTACCCTGCCAGATCTCTCTCCAAGTATTGACTATGAGATGTCGTGAAACAAGATGGGATTTTAATTATTAACTATGTTTACTGTATTAGCATCAAGCCCCATGTTAGGTCATGTCAACTCTATCTTTTTAAGTACAGTATTTCAGAGCCTGCATTCTCTCAGCAAGGGCTCTCCCTTATTCATCTAATGGAGATGTGAAATGTCATTAGATAATCTAACAAACTCAGATAGCAGTGGTTTTGCATTTCTCCTGCTGTGGTAAAGCAGCGAGTGTTTTATCTTTATTTCTCCAGATACTTATGTCTACTACCACATCGAAGGAAGTCGTCAGGCCTTGAAGGTTATCTTTTATCTTGACAGCTACTACTTCTCCAAACTGCCTTCTCGGTTTCAGAATGGGGGCAGCTTGAAACTGCACACAGCGCTCTTCACAAAAGGTGTCTATAAAAAAATTTCTTATGAAAAATAAGCTAACTGATGATGTTGAAAGATACAAAGTAAAGAATGACCATAAGCCTCTTAACATAATGCAGCTGAGAATGACAATCATATCTAAGAAGCAGATGTTTCTATTCTAGGAAGATCCTGGGGAGTGCTAGATTTCAGAATAAGACACAGTCATGAGAACAAGATACATCTGTTTGGTTTTGGGGTTTTTGTAATGCCATAGAGATGTTATGTTGGTCTACATGGACAATCTGATCTAGTATGGTTTCATGAGATGTTCCCAGGCTACAGAAGTGTTTTCAAAAGTGTACACCATGATAGAATCATCTGAGCTGGAAATTTACTTGATAAGCAAATATTGACACCAAAATACAATGCAGGAAATTTGCTTCAAGGGGATGTTAATGGGAAGTACTTGCTGTTAGAACTGCTTTCTGTCAAGTTCACCTTTACAATACTACCTCTGTATTCCCATACTGGGAAATGCAATAGATGCAATAACAGTCAGGCTTGACATGATCAGAGTAATTTGCTAAGCAGTGAAATGATAAAGGTAACTAAACAATAAAGATAAATAATAAAAAGAAAACTAATAACATAGGTTTAGTAAAATGTTTTCTTCTTCAGCTCTGGAGAGTATGGAGGGGCAATCACAACCCGCTGGCTCCTTTCTAGAAGAACTTCCACAGCAAATTAATGGTGTTTCACTTGAAAAAGTGCAGCAATACTACCGTAAACTCAGGTATTTCATTCTTCTCCTTTGCCTTAGAAGACGCTGAAAGAGCACTCCTTGCTAAAGACATTTAATGAATGGTTCTATTCCTGGTGGTTTTTTGTACAAATATGATTTTTTGAGATCCTCGTTGTTAGAAACTTGCTAATTTTCTTCCTATTGTTAAGCTCACTCTGAAGTAGTACAGGATGAAATTCCCTTCTAATTTGATTTCAGAATTTTGTGCAGAGCTAAATTACATTAAAAGGGGAATATGGAATATTTAAGTACAGACTCTATAATTACTGCAATCAAAATGTTTCAGTAAGAAAGCAGATTTTGAAGTACAAGATTTTTAGTATAGTCCTCTCAGATGTTTTATACAAGATAAAAAATAAATGTGCTTGAAATGAGACACACCAGATAATGTAGCCCTTGCTGGCCTTTTTTCAGGACATTTTACCTAGAGAGATCAAACTTGCCCACTGATTCCAATACTACTGCAGTGAAGATTGACCAGGTATTGTTGTTGTGTTTATTTCTACCATAAATTTTCTCAAAGAATTACTATTTTTACATCTCTAAAATCCCAGTCATGGGTTACCCATAGGGAAAATATGTTAGTGTACAAACCCAAGCATCATGAAAAAAATGTTCCTTACCCTAAAGAAGTTATTTTAATTTCTCTGAAGCTTGGCTGCAGTTCTTTTCTTTAGAAGAAAATATGCAGAACTGGGGTGGACGCAAAACCCTTAACTTAGGCACTAATAAGACTCAGTGTCACCCTGACTGCCCCTGCTAAATACAGTACCTGATGTTAGATAGAATAAATTAATTTTCCTCTCACAGGTGCATGAAAATGAGCAAACATGCAGTTTGCAAATTATGCTTTTTTCCACAGTTATAGAAGAAACCAACAGGAAAAAAAGTACTTCCCAGCATCTCTTGTAAAGGCAGCCTGTCTAACTGGGGCAGGTGACATGTGAATGAATGTAAGGCATTAAATACTACTGCAGGGAGGACACAGAGACTTATCTTTGCAATACTAATATACATTGTAAACATCCACCTGATCTGTGGTAATGGCAAAAAATTGCCCCAGACCTAAGTAAACATATTTTGTACAATTCCAAAATCATATGTATTCTTACTTGTTGCTACCATGTGGCAGTAATTCTTGTGTAGATTATTGTTCTTTGACATAAGATAAAGAATTGTGAAGTCTTTGTACCTGAAGCTGTAAGTATGCCACTGATGCTTTTGGTCTTCAATTGACTTTGTTTAGCTTATTCGGCCCATCAATGCAATGGATGAGCTTTGCAGGCTGATGAAGTCTTTCATTAATACAAAACCAACCCAGTCAGGATGTTCCAGCAGTAACGCATCAGGAGCTGGCCTGCTGCCTATATCCTCTGAGCTCTGCTACCGACTGGGGGCCTGTCAGATCACTATGTGCGGCACGGGGATGCAGAGGTGAGATTTAAGAAACCTACCTGTGACTGGTGTGATGAGAACTGTCCTTGCTGGAGACTGGAGCAATATACTTGATACTGTTCCAAGCAATAGACTGGTAGATTGTAAGGGAATATAATAAGGATCTAAATCTACAGCCATCTTTATTTTAGGGTAGATTGTGACTTTAATACTTTTGTTAGTAATATTGACACAAACTTTTTTTGTTTCAGTGCATCAAACAATGCAACTGAGTGATCTCATTGCATATAATTTTCAGTCAGTGATGTCTTCAGTCACACACAGAAAATGTAGGAAGTTGCTCAACAATAGCTTTAGCATCTTGGCATGTGCAAACATTGATTCTAAACACACCACTGTTCTTCTGGTGTCTCAGAACATCTGAGTAAAGAAAAGGTTTATTTGTGAATAATTTTTTATGAAACAATGCAGAAAGGCAGTGAAACTCATCATTGTAGTAATTGGAGTATCTAGGTGCAACGAAAATGCAGGACTGAGGGTCATTTTATAATTTTGTAAATTAAAAAACCTTAAGAAGTAAATATAAATCCACTGGCTAACTGAAGTCGTACTTAACAGGTAAGTGTCCTGTATGTACCTATTTATTTAACATTTTAAAATATGATCTGTGATTTCTTATCTCTTGTTCCCATCTTCAGAAGTACTTTGAGTGTGTCCCTGGAGCAAGCAGCCATCCTAGCTCGAAGTCACGGCCTTCTGCCCAAGTGTATCATGCAAGCTACAGACATCATGCGAAAGCAAGTAAGTATTTGGATGTGTGTCTGTTGCAGGGCCACCATTCTTCTTCCAGTGATGTCACTGTACAAACACCACTTGGTTTTGATGTGGCACTGCATTTTGTGCACTACAAACCCATAGAGCCACTCTTCTATTAATTCCTGAATAGGTACACACATACTTGACAGGAACAGATTAGCTTTTGCATGTACATCCATTACAGCAATTAAAATGTATGCCTCAGTCTACATTATTTAAAGTGTGTGCCTTGATGGTTAGAAAGTAGAAATTATCCAGTATATTTAAGACAATTTCTATATAAAAAAAAAATGAGTCTCAACCACAGTGTTAAATAGTAGGAATTCCCTAGTGCTAGACAGCAGTGCTTGTAAAGTGCTTTGGGACTAATTCCATCTTTTAAGTAAACACAGATGACTAATGTATCCACCCAATGGATTCCAAATCTTCTAAAAGTAGTTAATGGATTCGCAAATAGAAACCATATTCCCATTATAATATTTTCCCCTCAGGATCAGATGCTTTATCGATACTGTCAGTACCATAAATTCTCTGTTTCCTTAGGGACCAAGGGTTGAAATCTCTGCCAAGAATCTGAAAGTGATGGACCAAATGCCACAGTGTGCACCTCGGTAGGTTATTATGTATTATGCATTTTATCTGAGTGCTGGTTTTATGTTTCTCTAACAGTTGTGCAGTTCCTGTTATAACCAAAGATCTCCTTAGTAGTAGTGAAAAAAAAAGAAAAACTTCCTGTCCTCCTTTCTCACTGTACTAAGATAGGTGCACTGTAGATTAATCAGCTTGGCTGCTTATAATTTGAAGATCATTAACTTCAAAGGTTTCTGCATTTTCTCAGTAAAACATAACTGATCAAAAGGGAAGCATCTTTAGACTGTTGCAGTGAGTTGGCAAAGCCAGTGATTGACAGCCTTCTGTAGAATGCTTAGAAGGAAAAATTCCTGAACCGCAAATCTGTAGGCAGACAAGCAGAGAGAATTCACAGGCTCATACTACTATGTGCTTAGAAGAGCCTGGCTGTTTAGTTATGGCAGAGAAGGTTTAAGGGCAAGCACTTCAGCTGAGAGTAACTGTTCAGAAATGCAGCTCTAAGGAAGATCATCCACCCAGGGTTATAGATGCTTTTAATCTAGAAGACAAGAAGTGCTTTGAAAAATAAATCTTTCTGCATCTAAAAGGGGTGAGATATGTTCTTCATCTCTCTCTACAGGAGAATATCTTTATTTTTAAGAGAAGTCTTTCTTTCTGGCCAGTTTCCTCCAGTTTCATCTATCAGAGAGAATATTGTTCAATAAACTGTAACACAGCATTTTTGCACAATGGTAGCAAGAAACTGTCATGATTTAGATGATCATATGTACAATCTGTACAAATATCAGAGAAACTTCTACTCTGGTTAGTGGCATTGTTTACTTGAAGGCAAAACAGTTCTAGCAGGTGGGAATCCGTGTCAGAAAAGATCCAGTAAAGTCTGTACCATCCCTTCAGATAGAGCAAATGCATTTCCAAAGAACATGTCAGTTTGGTGTCAACACAGATTCCTTAAAATACTAATATCTTAGTCACCCATGACTTCTGAGTTAGTCTAAACAAGCCCTACCTCCTTTTTCTTTCCCCCCTGGTCTACTCCTGAAAATATTTAGAGGAAAAATATTCTAAACTTTTAGAGACTGTGGTGCTGCGTACTCTTAACGGCCTGTTCTTGGATTATTTTCTCAAAGAACTTAAAAAGAACCCTATTTTGTATTTAGAACTTTATCCTTCTGTTGGATTATAAAAGAAAGGAATAAAATAATAGTCTGTGTTGTCTCCTGAACCATGGCCCCAGTGTCTCCCATCAGCAGTTCAGCAACGTGGTTATTTTGCCTCATTGCATGGGTGTTTCAATTGTCATGACCAAAGCAGCATGCTGTATTCAAAAAAGAAACAGCTTTACAAACAAATCATAAGATGAGGCACTTCTTTTGTGTACATGCTGAATCACAATTTCCAGGACTATTTACTTGGATTATTTCAGGGCAATAAAGCTCAAATACACATTCCTACTGGGTCCCATCATAAAATGAAATAAAACTGAGTGAAGTTAAAAGGAGTACTGATGAGTTAACATTAATTCTTAGGATTATATTTCCTATCATTGAGGTTTGTCAAACTCTGGTACCACTCTTGAAAGAAAAGTTATAAAAGTCTAGAGTTTATTGAGAACAAGGTAAGCAGAACAAGGTAAGAAAAAGCTGCCATGGTCATATAGTAATGACAGTCAAGATGTACTTAGGCCTCAATTTGTTAATCTTGTGAATTCACAAATTTCTTCAAAAACATGATTACTAATCTTAAATCTTGTTCAACTGTGTCAACAAGCAGGTATGTTATTTGTTGGGTATCCCAGTCTGTATGAGGGGTGAACTCTCTTCTTCAGGAAAAAATTCTGAACTGGGTTTAAAAGAAAATAAATAGAAGGGCCTGTTGGAGACCCAAATTGGGCCAGTTATGAGGGAGTGCAGGTAAGTCTCATAGTATTAAAAAATGATTGTAAATACTGTAGTTAAAAAATCGCTAATGACACTTCTAAATCTGCAGTTGCTAAACTAGAAACTAGAATCATTCTTGATACCAGACTGCCTCTAGAGCTGGCAGAATGTGTAAGGGGAAAATGACTCTGCGCTCCTATGCTCGTGGTACCATCCTTAGGGTATTTCATACAACACTCTTCATCTACCTTAAAGCCTCTATAGGTTGTGCCAGCCACCAACAGATGGGGATTTATAGAAGTGAGAGGCACCTGCTCTGGAGCATCGTTGGAGCGTCCGGCTCTGAGCAGCCCTGGCTGAGGCCACGTGAACGGACGCTGGTGGTGCTGAACCGAGAGGGAAAGAGATACTGCTCTGGTTTCGTAGGAGAGGAACCTGCTGCACCCGGGCACTGAGAATCTGCCTTTGAACTCCTGCAGCACATGCAGGGATTGCTTTGATTTCTTGAAGAAACTCTTAAACAACCACCCCAGAGCTAAGATGGATCTTACTTCCATTTGCCAGATGCCTGGAAAAGAGACAGATGTATTTGAAGAAAGCTCAGTTTTACTGGTGACTTGCCTGTGCTGCCACCTAAGAGTTGTGGACTTGAAGATGTGGATTGGTTAAGAGAACCCAGAACAGCGTGTATCTCTCTCCCTCTACTGCATCTGGCAGCCATTTAATTGCCAGCATAATTTTGGTCAGTGTCCTTGAGCGGCAGCTTCCTAAACCCCACTTGTTCATGAACTGACCTGCACTTTGAAACAACAAATAGCACAATCTAAGGTTTATTCAAATCAAATGAACATAAAGAATTTCTTCTGGAATTTTCCACTTCAGCCCAGTGAGAACCAGTCTCTCTATGCTGCAGAGTATACATTCCATAATACTTCTTAACATTACTTCATTTAACTTACTGTAGCTTTCAGGTTTTTTGATTAACTCTTTTTACTAATGCCCTATTATGTACTCTGGAAATACAGTACTATTTAAGAGGAGAGATTGGAAGTGAAGGGATTTTAAAGGAAACTTTACAAAGAAAAGATACAGTCTTATAATCTGATTATTTGAACAGATGTAGTTTTTAAAACAGGTCAGAAGAACTATACTTATTTATGTGGAGTGGAATATGTGTTTTCGATCATGTTATTATATATACAAGATTTAAATAAAAAATTATATTGTTTAAAATGGGACCAATATGCTGGCAATTACACAGCTACTCCCAGTTTACTGAAAAAAAATCTACATTATTTAAAATCTTTCAATATTTAAGTAGTCTTTAATACAGTTATTAAGATGTATTAGGGATGCTTTAAGTTAAAATTAAAAATGAATCATGTATATAATGTACTTTATTTTTCTTGTTTGAAGAATTGTTCTCCATTCTGTCAGTATTATCCTAAGCACAGTAATTTTTTTCAAAGTTACTGGCTGAAACTAATTGAAACATGTCAGCAGTCTCAGGACAGAAATAATGTTCTTTTGGAGTGAGTGCCTTAATATGACCACCCATCCCTAACGAATTTTGGTTGTAGCAGGTGTCAGTAGAAGGGTGTACAGGAATTTTGCCATTCCTCTTGTTTCTCCACAGCCTCATTTAAACCCCTTCAGAGTCAGGAGATGCAGGAGCGCTTTGCAGTGATGTATATTCTAGAAAATAAAGGTTTGGGGTTTTTATTTGTGATGTTGTTTGTTTTTTTAACTGGTTTTATTTTATTAACAGACAAACCTACTGAAAACCTAAAATTAGACTTTTTCCATTTGGATTTGAAGGTCTGCACTCCAACACAAACTGGCTTATGGTGGGTCTGAGGATACAGGTTATTTTGAACCTTGATTCTTCATTTTTTAATTATTTTTTTAATTATTCCTTCACTCACTGTCAGAAATAGTTTTGGGAAGGAACACATTTTGTTTAATCTCTGTTACCTCTAACCTCCAGTGAGCTGTTGCAGGGATCCAGGACAGCCCCTCATGTGCAGGGCTTTGTTGCTGTGTGTCGGTTTTGTGCTGCAGCCTGAGGAGCAGGTCATGATTCCAGTGCACTTCTTGTTAATTTTGGAAGTGTTATTCCAGCCATTTCTGTTTGAGGAAAAAACACGTGGTTCTTTACTGAATCCTCAACTAAAAATGTACTTAGATTTGTAAGAACTGTAGGAATATCCAAAACTAAAGGGAACACATAGGCTAAAATCCTCAGTTTGTCTGTCTCAGATCTGTTCAGTGGAATTGCAGCAGCTTGACCCGGCCTGGAGAGGATCCCACCCCACACTTACACCATCACGGTAATGGTCAAGAAGCATAGAAGAGAGTCTAAGGGCATTCACCCCGTGCACTATTCTGCCTTCAAATGTACATATTATTCTCATGGAAAACATGGTAGAAGTTTTTATTATTAGAAGTTGGTTTATATTACAAGGAAAGAAGGTATGATCTTATTTCTCTGGTATATGCCTTAGCTCTGTTTCTGTTGAACAGTTCAGGTTCTGACATTAGTATGGAGTGCTGAGAATCCGAAGTTTAAATTGTAAGGGAAATGTTGTTCTTGCTTTCAGCTCAAACTGGCAGTGTAGAGATAAACTCTCCCTGTTTGTGCAGTGCTGGCTACAGATGTAGTTTCACTGCAGAGTCCTAATAAAGCAGAAAATAAAAACTGTTCTGGTGCTGTAAAATTGCGAGGTTTGAATCCAGACCTGAAAAAAATGGGTTCACGTAAAAAATAAGAGGGCAAAGCAGAAGCCAGCCTTCAAGTAAAGAGAGTAGGTCAGGTTTGCAGGATTTCCATGGCTAAAAGCAAAGATTCATGCCTGATGCAACCACGCAAGTGTGGATTTCAATGATCTGAAGCATCTGATATACTGAAAGTGTGGAAAATGTGGGAAACACAGTCAAAATGGAGAAAATGCAAACTAGCAGCATGATGATGAGGTGTGTAAGCAGCTGGCTAAAGGAAAGGGGAAAATACTGAGAAGAAAGTGGGGGTTGGGTGGCAGCTGCAAGTAGAATTTCTTATGTGTCTGTCTTGGTAACTTAATTTGCTTAGAATTTTCATTAATCACTGAAGCAGAGATACTGCAAGGCTGGGGTTAATCCTCAGTTGGGAGGCACTAATCTAGAGAAGGATCAGGGTACATACACACATACACACACATACAAAAAAAACCTAACAAAACAACAACCAACCAAAACAAAACACACACAAAAAAAACCAAAAACCAAACAAACAAAAAACAAAAACAAACCAGAACTGGAAGGTTCTGAATGCTGAAGGGGAAGGAAATGAACAGCATGAAATTTACAGTAGAAATACTAGCTCATGCACTTGAAGATTAAAAAGTTTATTTTGCTGCAGTTCTTGTTAATTGATAATAAAAGGATCTTGGTTATGGAGTTTGTCACAAAATGACTCAGATGCAATTTGACAGACTCATGAAAGCACAAGGACATAAATTTGTAGCTGGGATGGAGCACAACTAGATTCAAGCCACTGTGCAGAGGCCAAATAATTAAGTGAAATTGCAGTAGCTAGATGTTGAGGAAAGATACTAAGATTGTATCAGTAAAGTGAATACAATTCTGCAAGATAAGAGCAGAAGAGCTTGAGTTATTTAGCTATATATATATATAAAACTTGTAATACAATGTCTTGCAAAGACAGTTCAGTCTTAAACATAAATCCATCCAGAAATAGAAAAAGGAGCACAAGCAACCAGGGATAAATATTGTCTGAAAATTGTTCTGGACCCTTCACTTTCACCCGCGCACCCACGCCCCCCCGCACCCCCACGGCCCGCGCCTCCCCAGCCATGCGTAACCGCGCGGCGAAGCGATAGCGACA